>FXXK01002365.1:36966-52721 GCA_900184695.1 Betula pendula | reverse complement strand
CTGTGGCTCTGGGATGTGACGCTCAATCGCCCGATGTTGGTAGTCGAGCGCCTAGCTGCTTTAGCTGAACCTGAAATGGAAAGTAAAAACAGAAAACACACAAAACAAAAATATAAACTAAAACAAAAATAAAAATAGAATAGATGGCAGTGCATGGAGCTCAATCCACACAACCAAGTATGTGGTAATAGTTGGATGACCCAAGATAACATTATCTTTCACACCTCCATTCACGCACGCAGCAGGCCCCACCTTCCTTCTTTTTTTCTTTTTCCCTTCTTTCCTTTCCTCTTCTTCCTCTCCTACTGCTGGCCACCAAAGCTGATTGTGCTGCACCAAATCAGTCTGAAAGAGAGAGAAAATGCAGAAAAATAAATAAAGAAGATGGAATTTTTTTTTTTTTTTTTTTTAGGAAGAGCAGTAGCACTGATGTGTTGCTGCTGGGAGGGTGGCGATCGAGCACCAGATTTTGGGCTCTCGATCCCCCTGGTTCTGCAGAAACAATGTTTCTGCAAAAAACCAGAAACAAACAAAAAAAATCTCTTTTTACAAATGGAAAATGAATTAAAAACATACTCTTTATCAATAGGAACTAACAATATATATAGAAAATAAACACAAACAAAAATAGAATGAAAGGAAAATTTAGAATATACAAATTCTGCAGTACAAGAAGTAGCCTTTTAAGGTGCTGTCTTTTGGATCCCCTTAGTTTCTGCAGAAAATGTCAGAAGATGCAAAAAAACAGAACGTGCAGGAAATATGTAGAAAAAAATTCAGAAACTGTAGAAATCAGAAAAATATGCAGAAACAGAATCTGCAGGAACCAGAAAAATAAAAAAAACAAATGCAGAAAACTAGAAACTGAAACATGCAGGAACTAAAGAATATGTAGCAAACCAGAAAATGCAGAAAAAGAAATAGAATGCAGAAAATGCAAAATGCAGAAAAATGAAACAGAATGCAGGAAATGAAAAATATGTAGAAACATGCAGGAAATGCAGAAACAGGAAAATATGCAGAAAACTAAAAACAGAAAAGTGCAGAAATTGCAAGAGCAGAACCTGCAGAAATCAAAAAAATGCAGAAAAACAGAAACAGAAAAATTGCAGAATCTGGAATGCAGGAAACCAGAAACATGCAGAAAAATGCAGAAATTGCAGGAACAGGAAAAAAAATTGATATGCGTGAGCGCTCAACTTTAAAATTTATAAAACCATTCGCGTTAGATCACACCTTTGCAGGATAGTTCTAAAAAGATGGTATTGATCCGCAGGAACTATGATGGTTGTTTATCAAGCTTTCAAGATCTACTCTAACTCAACTCATGAAAAGAAATGTTGTTGGATTTTTAAATGTAAATGACATAAATGAAAATGACAATATGTAAATGACATAAACATAAAGGATAACAGTGAAAGTAGATAGAAACAGATTATATCTAGCATGGATCTTTAGCAAAAGTATAACATGAGCGTGTAAAGGTTGTCAATCCTGACAACGAACTCAACATGAAAATACTACCGAAAGAAAATAATAAAGCATCATAGTTTTGTACTAGTCACTCACCTAACATCCTACATGTGAAACAACTCGTGTTCCCTAGCATGCAATATAAGTTTTCTCAATAGCCTACAAAATTTCATGAAAAAAACATAAAGTATCATAGGTTTCCACTCCACTTTCCACCTATTCTAAGTTATTCTAAGTGTGGATTGAGTCGTGGTCCCTAGCATACCCTATCAAACTCACATAAAATCATGTCAAAAGCACCATTGCAAAGCCTATGTTTCCTCAATCAAAGACATTGAAAACATTGAATTCATTCAAGACTTCAAAGAATTTCTCATAGACAAGAAAAAGGTTTTCATCTCAAATGGTATATCTTGAAGATCAATCCTTGGGCTTATACAATCATTATACCAAATGCATAAAATCCTAACTAAATACAATCAACCCATAACCCCAAGGAAAGAATTACATCAAACCCTACAAAGGGTTTAGTTCCTCATGAAGGATTTGGGAATCTCCATGGGATTGGAGAAAACCATTTCCTAAGGAGATTTGGAGCTATAGGTCGAGTTCTACCTACTGCCTAAGGAAGAAAATCAATGAAACTAAGCTAAAAATTACAAAGGAAATAAAAAATCAGAACTCTCTGCCTCTCCCGTCGTTTTTTGGATATATAGAGAGGAAGAGAGTTTAGATCTTTACAAAAGAAGTTAAAATTACAAAGATCTTGACCCAAGTGGTGTAGGACGATTCTGAGGATGAATTTCAGTGCCTACAACTGACTGGCAAGTCGCAATTTTGGATCAAAAATATCTTCCACCGTCGTTAACTATCACAAAAGATCTTCCAGGTCTGGAAGATTCGACAGCGCTCGATCTCTGAATTTGGGTGCTCGAGCGCCAAGCTTCTGGCTGGTGCTCGATCTCTGAATTTGGGTGCTCGAGCGCCAAGCTTCTGGTTGGTGCTCGATCCCTGATTTGTAGTGCTCGATCCCCACCACTTCCACATCACTTCAACTTCTCTTAACTTATCTTCAAGCTTAATGTCAACAATATGCTTTGATTTTTCATTAAGACCTGAAAAGAAGACACACTAAAACACACTAAAATATTAGATAACAATACAAACTAAGGTATAACATATGCGAGTTAAGGGGCTTGAATGTGTAACATTCAGCAGTTATCAAGAAGAGTTTATCCACTTATCACGCGGACGTCTCTTACTGTCTATATTTTAGTTGTATTTATTTATTTTTAATAAATTTAGGTTAGATGAAGTGAAGAAAAAGGAAGACTATCCAGTGATGATTTTTACAAAATGCTGCGTTTAACTTTGAAGTGGGGAAGTTTGGCACTGGCAACTAGGCCCTTTTTTAAAACCTGTCACTACAAAAAAATTGGCTCATCAACAGCCACATTTTTTGGTCACTAATGAACACTTTTTGGCCCCTATTGATCAATAGGGGCCACATTTGGCCACTGATGTGGTGGCTAGTAAAAGTTGGACGCTGATGATCATCAACAACCACATTTATGATGGCCACTGATGATCACTTAACAACAGCCACTTTTCTCGCCCCTAACGGTATGTACTGTGGCTGCTAAAGATCTGCAAAACTACCACCGAAGTGGCCGTTGATGATTGATCATTAGTAGCCACTTTTTATATGGCCACTGATGATCACTTAACAACAGCTACTTTTCTCGCCCCTAATGATATATATTGTGGCTACTAAAAATCGCCAAAACTAGACCAAAGTGGCCGTTAATGATTTATCATTAGCATCCAAATTAGAGTGGCTGCTAATGATAAAACTTTAGCAGCGAAACTTTTAGCGGCTGCTGCTGATAAAACATTAGCAGCCAAACTAAAGTGGCCGCTAATGACCTTTAAAAAAAATTAAATAAAACATTAATAGTAGGGACTATAACTTCACTGCTAACAATGTTTTGTTTAAAAAAAATTAAATAAAAAAACAAATTCCAAATTAGAGACAAAACCAAAACTAAAAAAAAAAAAATTAGTTTCATACATATAAACTTTATAGTTCATAAACTCAATCTTCAAAAAGTTTAACAAAATGAAATTTTACACCAAACTTCAGGGAATAAAATGCAATTATTAAATCTGCAAAACTAGCACTACAATCAAGTGAAAGTTTCCAACATTCGATGCCCTTCAAGAAAATCTAAATAAACAGTCAATGCTAATACTAATTTCCAAACACTCCAAATCTTTAACAAATATCTTTCCCTTGCATAAAAAATTATACAATCTCAAATTTCCGCTCAACACCACATAAACCATGTCAACCCAGAAAAGCATGAATTCGTCTTGTGTAAGCAACAATTCATTTTGAAAATCTAGTCTATCCTTCTAACAAAAATAAATCAAGTGTCAGTACCATAGAGCTTGATGCAGTTCTGCTACCACGATTAACAGCCCAAGCACTTGGTCCATGTGAAAAACTATAGCTAATGGTTTTAACCTCTTTGAAGACCATAGAGCATGTATCTAGTAATCAGATCATTTTAATCAAATGAATTAAAATCAATACATAAGCATCTTTTGGATTTTGGACCAACCAGGAGGTAGATCACAATAGAGTTGATCAACTGGTAGATCAAATGCCAAACTTCACCTAATTCTGTTCTTCCTTATACAAATACCGGCCACAATCCATTCATTTTTTAATTTAACATGGAAAGGCAGTGAAGAAAGCAGCAAAATCGATCGATACAAAGACTATGCTGTTTCTTGTTAGTATATTCGTATTAATTGGTGATAACAGAGACTAACGAACAGGAAAACAGTGTACCTTATCTCCTAGTTTTTGTTAGATAATAAAATTTGAGCTTATTGACTAAAACTAAAACCTAGACAAGTCAAAGAGGTTAAGTTTTTATTTCTAACCCAGAGGGGGTCGTTTCACCAACTCAAATGGGTATATGGTAATTTGAATAAACGAACAAATGAATATATTATTATTGAAGAAATATCTAGTAAGATTACCCGACAGAAAATCTATTTGTTTCTAAATATTTTAACAAAATAAGGTTTTACTTGGACTTTTTTTTTAATAAGTAAATTTATTAAAAGTGTTAGGGGCGCAACCCAAGTTCACATGAAGTTTAATGGGATCAAATAAAGTAGATATAAATAATTTTCAAATAAAGTTTGTTTGATATATTATAATACAATCAACAATGTCTATTGCCCAAATAGTGTTTCACTTATTTGTCTATTTCTAACTACTGACTAGATAAATTCGTGTCCCAAAGAAGAATATTTTGGATTTCATGTACAGTATAGACATTTTTAGACATCCAAACTTCCATTAGTTTCTTAGTACTGACTCAGTTGCTTGCAATATAAGACATGTTATTCAAATAGCAAAACATAGTGGCAAAAGCTTAAAAAGGAAAAAGTAAGGGCCTGTTTGGGATTGCGATTTCAAAAAGTGCGATTTTAAAAATAGTGATTTTAAAAAGTACGATTTGAAAACATGATTTTTGAAAACGCAGTTAAGCGTTTGGCAAAATCGCAGTTTGGCTTTTAAAATCGCAGTTTAGCCTTTTAAAATTCTGCGTTTTCAAAAAAGCACCCCTTACCTGCGATTTGAAATCGCAGATTTTCTGCGTTTTTAAATCGCAATTTTTTAAAATCGCAGTTCCCAAACAATCAAGTTTTTACGATTTGGTTTAAAATCGCACTTATTGTCTATGAAATCGCAATCCCAAACGCACCCTAAATAAAACAGCAATATAAAATTTTAAATTACCAGGTTGGGTGCCACAACAAAGTCTCCTATCGTCCACATGCTCCACATCTAAACCAACAAACCAAGATCCCAATGAAACATCTTCGTTGGTGTATTTGTGCAATATACGCCTGAGATAATTCCAAACAAATTACTATCGGAAGATTAAAGACCATTCCATGGCCTAAATTAGCCATTTCCAATATCTAGCTATAAGTATGTTACAACTAAAGCTAATAGAGGTACCCAACCTCCGAATGAAAGAGTAACTTGTTTACAAACTAGTTACTTCTCTATCTTTCTCTCTCTCTCTCTCTCACACACAATTTTATCACTAAAAGACAAATAATAAAAGGAAGACTTAGAGAAGAGTGGAGGAAATTCTTCTTCTGATTCACACATCTTAAAACACCTTACAAGGCCTCTATATATAGGCATATAAAAAAACAACCGTACATGCCTTTTCTTCTTCCTCTTTATTGCAATAAACTACAATAACTCTAATAACTCCTTTAAATTATGAATTCAGTTTAAGAAACCAAAAGATGCATCAGTTTAAGAAACCAAAGGGCATCATTTATTAAAAAAAACTTTTAACTTCTCCACTAAAATAAACTCTTCTTACGTTTTGGATTTGTTGAGCTTCCAACACGCCCCCTCAAATCAAAACGTCCTCATGCCAAGCATGTCTCTTACCCTCATGAAAATTGCACCTGATAATGGCTTAGTAAATATATTTGCTACTTGTTCAGTGGTGTGACAATACTGGAGCTCTATTGTCTTCTGCTTCACATGGTCTCTTAGAAAATGGAACCTAATGTCAATGTGTTTGCTCCTCCCATGTTGCACTGGATTCTTTGCTAGCTTTATAGCTGATTGGTTATCCACATAAACCAGAGTTGGTTCTACTTGTGGATGTTCCAGTTCCTTCAAGAGATTCCTTAGCCATATAGCTTCACAAACAGTGGACGAAGCCGCCACATACTCCGCCTCACTAGTAGACAATGCTAAAATTGCTTGTTTCTTGGATGTCCAACGAAATGCTGTAGAACTCAAATAGAACACATAGCTAGTAGTACTTTTCCTCTCATCTTGGTCACATCCCCAATCACTATCTGAATAAACAACTAATTTTGCTTCATCACCATAAGCATAGAATAAACCAAGATTCAGAGTACCTTTGATGTACCTTAGGATTCTTTTGGCAGCTAACCAATGAGTCTCCATTGGTGTCTTCATGTATCGACTTACAAGTCCAACTCCATAGACAATATTTGGCCTTGTGATCGTCAAGTACCTCAGACTTCCAACCAAACTCTTGTAAAGAGCTAGTTCAATAACTCAACCATCTCCTTCTTTTGACAACTTTATGCCTGTTGCCACTGGGGTATTCACAGAGTTGTAGCTATCCATCTTGAATTTCTCTAAAATCTCCCTCATTTACTTCTTTTGGGATATGAAAATTCCATCATGTTATTGCTTCACTTCAATTCCAAGGAAGTAGGACATCAGCTTGTTGTCTGTCATCTCAAACTCCTTAAACATTGATTGCTTGAATTCCTTGAACATTTCACTGCTATTTCCTGTGTATAACAAATCATCAACATATAGGCAAATAATTAGAAATTCACCATGATGGTTTTTCTTCATATAAACAGCATGCTCATATGGACATTTGGTGAAACCGTTCTGATGAAGGTAACTATCGATGCGTGCATTCCAAGCTCTTGGTGCTTGCTTTAAGCCGTATAACGCCTTTTTAAGGCGATATACCTTGCTTTCTTCTCCTTCCATTATGAAGCCTTATGGTTGTTGTACGTACACTTCTTCTTCAAGGATACCATTGAGAAAGGCTGATTTGACATCAAGTTGGTGTATCTTCCAATTGTGATGAGCGGCAAGTGCGATCAACAATCTCACCATGTCAAGTCTCGCAACTAGTGCAAAGACCTCTTCATAGTCAATGCCGTTCTTTTGTTTGTAGCCTTTAGCTACTAGTCTTGTCTTGTATCGAGAAACTTCACCTCTGCGGTGCGTTTGATTTTGTATACCCACTTGACACCAATAGCCTTTTGGTTTGGTGAGAGTGTTGTCAACTCCCAAGTGTCATTCTTTTGAATAGCATGTATCTCCTCCTTCATTGCAGATTGCCAACAATCTTCTTCTACAGCTTGTTGGAAGGTGAGAGGCTCATGATCAGTATATAGGCAAAAAAAGATTAGTCTCTCCATCTTCTGTCTACTTATAGATTCCCTAAGACTTCTCATTTTAATTGCACTTTGACTTGTGGAGGATCTGTTACCGCTATCTCCCATAGAAGGTGTAGAGTCCCTATGTGTTGGGGATGGTGTGGTAGGCTGAGAAGATGGTGGGGTGCTTGGTGAAGCTTTTGTTAAGAGCTCTTCAGGCTCCTCCAACACTTGTTGTTCTTTAGCCTTCTCTTCATCGCTCCAGCTCCACACGTTTTCTTCATAAAAAATAATGTCTCTACTAACCACTAATTTTTTTGTTAGTGGGTTGTAGAGCTTGTATGCCTTTGACTCTTCGCTATATCCAAGGAAGATACATTTCTCACCATGATCATCAAGCTTCTTCCTCTTGGATTCGGGAACTTGAGAATATGCAACACACCCAAAGATTCTTAGGTGTGCAACACTTGGCTTGTGGCCGCTCCACGCCTCTTGAGGTGTCATATTCTTGACACTTTTGGTAGGACATCGGTTGAGTAGATAATTTGAGCACGCCACAGCTTCTGCCCAAAATTGTTTTGGCAATCCTTTCTCCTTGAGCATAGTTCTGGTCATATTAAGAATGGTACAATTCTTTCTTTCGGCAATCCAATTTTGCTATGGTGTGTAAGCAGCAGTAAATTGATGCTTTATGCCTTGTTCCTTGCAATACTTATCAAATTCTTTTGAGGTGTATTCACCACCTCTATCAGAACGGAGAGTTACGAGCTTGTGACCACTTTGATTTTCAACAAGAGCTTTAAAGTTCTCGAATACAATAAAGGCAGCTGACTTTTCTTTAAGAAAATAAACCCAAAGTTTTCTGCTAAAGTCATCAATGAAGGTAATAAAGTATCTGTTACCTCCCAAGGACATAGGCTTTATTGGTCCACATATGTCGGTGTGAACCAATTGCAATGGTGATGTTGCTCTCCAAGATTTGCCGCTGGGAAAAGGAAGTCATGCCTGCTTGCCAAGTATATATCCTTCACAAACGTTGCTCGATGGCTCGATCATTCGTAACCCATGCACCATGCCAAATGAAGATAGTAGCTTTAGGCCGCTGAAGTGTAGACGGCCAAAACGAAGATGCCACTTCCATGACTCACTTTCCTTGAGTCCATAGAAGCACTTATTTGTCTTTATCTTAAGATATAACGGGAACATGCGATTGTTGGTCATTGGAACATGAGCTATAATCCTTCCACGCGTATCTCTCAAAACGAGAGAGTAGTCCTCCATATGTATATTGTACCCCTTCACGAGTAGCTGCCCAATACTGAGAATGTTGCTTTTCATGTTAGGCACATAATAAAGATTAGAAATATACTCTTTCTCACCATTTTTTTGATAGATTTTTATCTTCCCTTTGCCTTCAACTGGGAGTTTGGAGGATTCTCCCAAGTTCACATTTCCGTGAACTCCTTCTGTGAGTTCTATGAACAAATCTCTCCTCCCACACATATGATTGTTTGCACCAGAATCAAGGTACCAAGCCTCATATTGTGAATCTAAATCATCATGAGCGAGAAGTAGGGTAGACTCACCACAAACATCATTTGTTGCTTTTGCAACATTGGCTTGTTCATCGTCTTTGTACCAACAATCCGATGCATAATGTCCAAACTTCTTGCAGTTATAGCATTGGACATTCTTGGTGTTTCCACGTCCATGTGTGGATCTTCCTCTTCCTCGGTTGCCTCCTCGTCCTCGACCTCTGAAGCTTTGATTCTCCTATTGACTCACCACAAGTCTTTGGTAAGTACCACGTCTTTGGCCTCTGCCACGGCCACAGTTGGAGCTGGATTTTCTTTGATCATTGAGAGTCAGTTTTGACTCTAGTGCGTGTTCCAATACAGCTGAATTAACATTATTCTGCATCCTTTGCTCATGTACTTGTAGTGAACCCAACAACTCTTCAATTGTAAGTTTCTCCAAGTCCTTAGACACCTCGATAGCAACAACTACATGCTCAAATTTAGAGGAAAGGGATCGAAGTACCTTTTCAACGACTCGGATGTCATCAACCTTCTCATTGTTTCTTTTCAAGCCGTTCACAATTACCAGCAATCGTGAAAAATAATCGGACACCGATTCACCATTCTTCATGTGAAGAGCCTCGAACTCGCCTCGTAATGTTTGGAGACGAACCTATTCCACCTGTTCGTCTCCTTTGAAGATGGAAGTTAGAATCTCCCATGCTTGTTTACTTGTCGTTGCTTCGGCAACTTTCTCGAAGGTAGGCTCGTCCAACGCTTGATAGAGTAGAAACAAGGCCTTTTTATCCTTCTTCCTCTGGTCCTTAAGAGCCTTCTTCTCATCTGCTGTGTATTCAGCTTCTTCCTCCTCAATGGGTTTTGTGAATCCGTCAGTTATGACTTCCCACAGATCTTGAAACCCAAATAGGGCTCTCATTTGGATAGACCACAACCCATAGTTATCTTTTGATAATCTAGGGATTTGTTGCTGGACAATGTTGGATCCCATTTTAGAAGGGACGAAAATGAGACTTGGATAGAACAAGGCTCTAATACCACTTTGAAAGAGTAACTAATTTACAAACTAGCTACTTCTCTATCTCTCTCTCTCTTTCTCACACGACCACTGTTATTAATAAAAGACAAAAGAATAAAAGGAAGGACTTAGTAGAAGAGAGGAGGGAATTCTTTTCTAATTCACAATCCTTAAAACACCTTATCAATGGGCCTCTATATATAGGCATATAAAAAAACTAACCGTACATTGCCTTTCTTTCTTCTTCTTCATTGCATAATACTACAGATATACTCTATACCCTTTAAATTATGAATTCCAGTTTTAAGAAACCAGAAGGGCATATTTATTAAAAAACACTTTTAACTTCTCCACTTAAAAAAACTTTTCTTCTGTACTTGGATTTGTTAAGCTTCCAAACCTAATACTTGAACAGCAATTGAACCAGAACCTCTTTGGTTCCAGTTGCATAATTCATAGACAAGAACTCTGTGGCATTTTTATATCTTATCCATCTGTCAGCTCCCAATCACCAATAAGAAGCTTTGAAACTCCCAAAGGAAAGAATCTGAAAACTTACTGGTTTATTAGATTTATAAGGTAGCCATATATCTTTGAGATAGCATTAATTGTCCTGTAGCATGACGAAAATAACTATTTCCCACCTCACCAAATTCCAATACTGTGGTTCATGGTATCTCATTTCCCTGATCCAAAAAGATAGGATGCGTAAGAATCAGATTTTTACCATTATCTATATATTCAGCTAATTCAAAATACACAAATCTGCTTACTTTCGAGCAAGGACAGGACCAGATTTCATGCCAGCCAATTATAACCCGAGGTTTCATACGATGTCTAGATAGAGTTGTTCCAAGTGTAGCTGCAGTATTTAAAACAAATGAACTCAAATGGACAAAGGATAAAATGTAATAACAGAGTGAATATAGATATTGCTATTCTCATGTGTAACCCTAAATCCCAGATAGAGCCAAATCCTATGGTTTAAATAAAACACTCCAAGAGCAACTTTGCGATGTCACTCAATAAACACACAATAATCACAATCTAATTTCACTAAATCTTTCTAACATGAGTTAACAAAGTTGAAAGGAGTAATAATATATTATTATTTACACATGACACATTAAGCATGCCATATCATTCATATGATAATACTAATGTTGCTCTCATCAAAATGACCTATCCATATCAACTGCCATCTCTAGCAATGATCGATCAGTTCAACTAATGAACTTATACATTTGTAACCATATTCCAAACCAATGTGATAAAATGTCAACCATCTCACAAAGTCCCTCCCTATAAACCACATTTAGTGGAGCAATCAAATTCTTACATGCAATAGTTAGTAGTCATAAATATTTGGAACACCACTATTATTACTATCAATCATTCATGATAATTTTCAACAGCTAAAATCCTGTGCTTTCTTTTTGCAAGCAATGACTTAGCACCTATAGTGGCAAAACTGCAATGTTTATAATATCCAGTGAACCATGAAAATCTTTCTGCCAATGCATTGCAGCACTAAAACATATGTGTTTGGGTCGTTAATACTTTTAATTCATCACTGTATCATAGCATCACCTCTGAGCCAGTTTGGTAATACGTCACATGTTGGATTCCTATTGCTTCGTGATAAAACAAAGACCCTTTGCTGGTTTTAAATAAACAAGCATGCATGCTAAATCCAGCGCGCCTGATTGTCTAACTCGTGTATTGCATACGTGTTGGAAAGTGAACAAATGAAAGACATGAAGAAAAGAGAAATCACATAAAGGACACATTTTCCTTCCCGAATGGGCCAAGAACTTCCATTGAAACGATAATGAACACACTTTTCTTCTGTAGGCGAATCTCTATAGGGGCTGTTTATAAAAAAAAAAAAAAAAAAGCAAAAATAAAAAAAAAAAAAGTAACTTTTCATTTTACAACTATCACCAATCTTGTTTGGCGCGCTTAGCTAATCGCTGTTTGATCACAATTTGATGCGCTTTCTAGTGAGTGATGGTTGCGCGTGCGTAGAGTGAGTTTTGGTGTGGGTCGTGTTGCCTTTAAGAGGTGTGTGCTGGATGCTAGTGTTTTGTGTTGGCGGTAAAAAAGCGTTTGGCAAACTGTTTTCAAAAACAAAAAACTAGTATAATTTCATTTGGACAACTATTCTACAAGCTATTTCTCTTCTCGCACATTGATTTATTAAAAAATTCACAAACCTAACCACCCAACCCCACAAACTCCACTCCAAAAAGAATAATAACATAAAATCACCTAACAATATCCAAACAAAAAAAACGCATACAAATTATTGTCTAACTCATTTCATACACATAAACTAGAAACACAAATTCAAGCTTAGACCAAACCCAAGCCCCTGAAATTCACAAACCTAGCTGCCCAATCAACCCCACAAACTCACACTTAACAAAAACTAAAAATACAGAATTTAAGCTTTAAATAAACTAATTCCCTGTAATTCACAAACCTAGCTGATACGAACGAATGCGCACGATTTTGAAATTTATAAAACCACTCGTATTAGATCAAATCCTTGTAGGATAGCTCTAAGGGAGGGTATCGATCCACAGAGATTGTATTGGTTGCTATGCTATGAAATTCTCAAGATCACTTCTAACTTAACTTATCAAAAGAGATGTGAATTTTTACAACTAAAAAGTAACTAAATAACCAAAAGTATTTAAACTAAGTTATGCAAATGAAGCTAAAAAGTAGTAGGAGAGGTATAGGGGATTGATTTCACTCAATCCTCATACCACAAGCAAGCTAGTCATAGCATGGATTTCAAACAAAAGCAAGGTTTTGAGTGTGTGAAGGGTGTCAACCCTCACAACAACTCTTCAAGAATATACTTTTAAAAGGAAATAATAGAGCATCATAGCTACACTCAAACCACCCACCTAATCATCTAAATGTGAGATAATCTAAGTTCCCTAGCATGCAATATAAACCCTTCTCAAAGCTTACACAATTCATAGAATAGCATAAAACATCTTAGGTTTCCACCCTTCTTTCCCTCTATTCTAAGTTAAACTAACAAGGATTGAGTTGTGGTCCCTAGCATGCAATATCAAACTCACACAATATCATGTCAAAAAGTATCATTGCAAAGCTTATAAATCATTCAAGACTTGGAACAATCCTTCATAGACAAAGAATAATTTATATCTCAAATGGTGTTTTCATTAAGCCCAAACCATAAGCATGTACAATCACCTCACCATTTGTACAAAATCCAAACTAAACTACTCAACTCATATCACTTGGATTAAGCTACATCAAAACCCTAAAAAGGATTTAGTTCCTCATGAGGGTTATGGAAAACTCCATTGATTTGGAGAAACCCATTCCCCAAGGAAAGCAAGTGCTATGAGAGAGTTCTTACCTACTGGACAGAAGTAAAAACAAGCAAAAACAAAGCTAAAACAACTCTGGAATGAAAACTAAGCTAAGCTATATCATTCTCGGACTCAAACATCCAATATATAGAAAAAGGAGGCTTGATCTTTCTTAAGGAAAGATCAAGCCAAAGATCTAAGGTTCCAGCTGCTAGGAGTCTTCTGAGAGGTGATTTCGGCGCCCACAATGTGCTGGCAAGCCGCAACTTTGGACCAAGAAAGATCCCCACCGCTATTAGCTGTCAAACAGCTGTTCACGTTCTGGAAGCTCCGATGGGGATCGATCCCTGCTTTCTACGATCGATCCCAGGCTACGATTGATCCCTGACTGGTATGATCGATCCCTGGTAGTCTGCGATTGATCCCAGGGCTTCTCCTCAACTCCTCAGCTTTCCTTTGTTGTCTCTTTAGGCTTAATGATTAAGATATGCATGTGTTTCCATTTAAGACCTAAAAGATAAGACAACACTAAACACAACGAAAACATTAAATAATAACACAAACTAAGGTATAACACATGCGAGTTAAGGGGCTTGAATGTATAACATTCAACACTTATCACTAGCCGCCCAATCAATCCAACAAACACACTCCACAATAGCTGAAAATACAAAATTTAAGCTTTAAAAAAACTTCCCTACAATTCACAATCCTAACCACCCAAAATATCCCACAAACTCCCACTCCACAAAAACTCGAAGCTAAAATCATGACAAAAACCGAACAAAA
Source organism: Betula pendula (assembly GCA_900184695.1). NCBI lineage: Eukaryota > Viridiplantae > Streptophyta > Magnoliopsida > Fagales > Betulaceae > Betula > Betula pendula. The sequence goes on along the minus strand of FXXK01002365.1, from coordinate 38,562 downwards.
ACATACACAAATCATTGTACAAACCATTTCATACACATAAGCTAGAAATTCAAAATTCAAGTTCAAATCTAATCCAATCCCCTCAAATTCACAAACCTAACCACCACCAACTCACACTCTACAACAATGAGAATCTTACCACACACATAATACATATAGATTTCCTAAATAGCTACATTATAGATTTCTAATTTCATAATATATATAACACTGTAAGTGTTATTAAAAAACTTGATTATAACAGTAATGTTACAACCCACTGACTATTTTTCAAACTATGCACAAAAATACCAAAACCACAAACCCTAAACAATGAAATGCAAGACACTTAGCAAATAAAAAACCATAAATCAACCAACATCAAATATAACAACCAAGAATCATTGAACATATATAATCAATAGCCAAACACTCCAAATCCCATTCTACTCATCCTTATAACTCCATGCAAGCCTCCCGCCTACTACATTTCACAGTACTTCCACCAACAAGTGAATGACAATGGGATTGAAACAACTTACCATCACTTGAGTCCTTTAGCGCCGCAATTTATTGCCTATCTTTCTCTATCTTTGAGCATTCTGCATACACTTGAAAAGAAAATTATGTTATACAATTTAACTCCCTTGCATTGTTTACCCAAAGTTCTTTAAACTTGATAAACATGTCAAGGGAGGTTTAATACTCAAAGTTCTTAAACAAAAAATTGTATGCATCTCTTACCCTCTAATACATACCATAATTGTTCGAATCATTTATACTATTATACAATATCTTCAAAAAATTACAACAAAAGATCCCTCAAATTTTGCTCGGGCTTGATTGACTTCCATGAGAGCTCCCTCCATGCCTAGGAAGAATAGAATGCATATCATAATGAATGATTTTTCTAATAATTACTTGATATGTGTGTGTGTGAAAAAATAAAAGCGATTGAAAATATTCTCTAACCCTCCAAAACGAAGTAGTAGACTCTCCATCCTTGATTCCATTATTGCTTCCAGGTCTTCCTGCACCCTAGACTCCGACGCCTTCATCTCTTCCCGCAATTTGTCTTGATCTTCCTTATGCCTAGCCTCCATCTCTTCCCGCAATTTGTCTTGATTTTCCTTATGCCTAGCCTCCATCTCTTCCTGCAATTTGTCTTGATCTTCCTTATGCCTAGCCTCCATCTCTTCCAGCAATTTGCTTGATCTTCCTTATGCCTAGCTTCCATCTCTATCATCTTGAGGTTGCATTCATCATGGTTGTTAAACTTGAAGGCAGAACAAAGTAGAGATGAACTTAACCGAAGAGGTATGACAACATTCCCAGCTTCTAACATGTCCTGCATGTGGCGGCCTCCCTTGGTCTAGCACTTGCGACATAATTTCTTCTTGGGTGCAGTCCACACTATCGGAGTTTACTCTTGATTTCATTTCATTCTGCACAATCCATAATGCAATTAACTAAATAATTTGTGCTAGTTAATTAATTATTTATATTCATTACGAATAAACATTTCATTTACTTACATATTGTCTCTCAGCTTCTTCATTCACAAAAGTCCCGTTCTTTCTCATGTGGGTGTCCTTAAAAAATTCGATTGCCTCTGGC
>FXXK01002365.1:13415-28402 GCA_900184695.1 Betula pendula | reverse complement strand
CAGATAAAACATATATATTCCGAATGATGTGATATAACTGTTGGTATAAACTTTAATGCTTAGCTTGAATCCGATTCGATTGCCGCATGCGTGCCGACCATGTTTTGCGATCTGAAGAGGGTCTATGTAACTTCTGAGGTGTGAGATGTTGCGATCAATATGGATTGTATCTACGGTCCCAGCGATCTCAGTTCAGTTCATACATGTTCATAAGGATCGGTATGTCAAGGGGTCTGTCGCAGACCTAGCCAATTTAAACGGGACATTATAACCTATGATCTTGATCTTGGACATACGCAAATCTGCTCATGAGCTAATAATAAGTTAAAGGAGACTATTCTACTTAGCGCCTCGGATGACGGACCAATATAGGCGCAGATCTTTCGATCTTGGTCGTTCTCAGCCATTACAATAGCATTCTAATAGGGTCGTGGTACGACCTCAAATGGGACGGGTCAATCCAGCGACGGTATTCAAGAAAGGATCTACAGTATCTAGTCGCATTCGCGCAAATTAGTACCATTAAGCGATTACATGCTTCCGATAGATCTTTTTGCTTTACCACTTAAAAACAGGTGATCATGCCGCGAAGAACCATCTAACTTATGGTCATTTCGGACATTGGTCAATATTGGGGTTGCGACTAATAATGCCGGACCTTCCAAAATTTAGAACAGGATGATCGTCAAACTTACACAAAGTAATTGGTGATTTCATCAACGAGTATTTGGCCGAACGCACCTGTGTGTATTGTCCGATAAGTACATAGTATCTTAGTGTTTCAGAAAGATCTTTCGATCATAGACCTCAATCAATGACGGTGCGGCGGACTTTCGATCTTGTTCGGCTATGTCAAGGGTCGTTGTCGGTCCTCAATGAACAAGCATTATCAACCAGAGCTATGAGTGACAATAAGGAATTACACGCAGGCATGTCAAAGGGTTCCTCGAGTAGTACGGTCCATAACCCTTATATGACAGAGCGAAACACCAACTTCTTTCGACTCTTATGTGGATGAGGTATGTAAATGCTATCACGACCGTTAGGATTCGGAAAACTAGTTACCAGGTATAAAGGTTTCAGATGCACAAATTACCTCAGGACATGGGACAAATCCGGGTCGTGTCTTCGGTTGTACCTCAACTACGGAAACTACTTTGCATATGCGTATGGTCATTGATGGCTTTATTAGGGTTCGCTTATTACCCTACCACAGCGATCGAAATGTCAAAAAGGTTCTCGTAGGACTCAATTCGAACTTAGTTACGTGGGATTCGCAGACGGACGTCGAACGATTAAATGACATATTAACTGATACATCGAAATTTCTCGACGGTTATTGGACATGTAACGGGTCGTTGTCCGGACTTGACATAATTAACCAATCAGTTGACGGAACTCGAACATCGAATCGGAGTGGTATGATAAGGAGGTCACATGCATCGCATGCATAAAATGTGATTCTTCTTCGGTGCGATATGTCAGCTTCTATCAGAATGTACCGGTTGCGGCAGGACACTTTCGATCTGGAATTCAGCCATAGTTAAAATCTGAGTCGCGCGACATTATGGCGCACAGAAACTGAAATACCATTGACGGAACATTCAGGAGAGATAGAGCTCATATGGGATCACACGCTTCCATCTATTGGAACATCTGTTCAAATAGAGGGTGTGGTATGTGCTCGTTCAACTGAAGCGATCCGAGAGTTATCTGTATGATCCGATAAAGATTGATGTATACGGCATAATGATACCATAGACAGTCTATGATGACCATCATATTGACGGAACTTCAAAAATTTGAGAACTTTGGCGCTGGGATGTGTGAGAATTTAGCATCCTAGTCCATATCACATTCTTATATGTCGGTTCAAAAATAATGTCATGGAACAAAGAAGTAGATATTCAACTGGAAAAGATAAAAGAATGATAACTTTCGTACTAAGAATAAAATACAACTTCGAAAGTGCGAGGATATTACTAACATACATAATTAGCTTTAAAGTGCATCTGTGACAACATTACTCAAGTAGGCGGAGCAAGATCCTCTCCTTCCCGAGAGATTCATCGAGATGATATGAGTCATAGGTCGGTTGCACTCTAAACAACCTACTTCTTATAGAGTAATAGGGCCCTCTTCATGTGTAGTGAGACAGCTTATTTCCATCCGTTACGCGCTCCTTGTTGCAAAACGCTGGACATTTCCAGAGTACCAATCGCCAATTATATGAACCTATTCAAAGGTTTTGACCCCTTCGGTTGAAAGTGATCTAAGATAGCCTTTTACAGATATGGAAAGGACCATTAATACTAAAATACTTATCTAGAGTCATCGAAATCTTTCGTACCAAAAGAGGTCCAATTATACGACAACTTATTATCTTCTATGTGTCGATTGTGAGGGCTTAGGTTGTTATTTCTTAGCGATAACGAGAAGACTTGCTCACTTCTATTACCAAGTGGCTGCGGATTGTGTAGCGATGGACGGGAAACAGATATCCGCCCACGTATAGGCATATACCATGACAAATATTCATCTCCGCATACCAACGAGAGAGGTCTCTCCTTCTAATGGGATGTTGTCCTCTGATGACAACCATTCCACGCGAATCCTTGCTCCTGATAACTGCTCTCCCGACCACTCCTACGTCACCCCCTTTCTGATCTCTGCTCAAGCTCCAGTACAATATCTTAAATATATTGTGCCTTCCAGATCTGAACGCTTCCCACTCTGCATTAGCTCTTTGTGGGATGTCCCGTCAGGACGAGGAAGCATGTTCCTAACTTTTGAGGTCTTCACACCAAGTCTCGAAATGCTTGACATAGAACTGCTTCCCGTTATCCGTGAGAAGGCATGGGGACGACCAGTACTGCAAACACCGACCTCACTAAGGAATTTGGTGATGTTTATAGGGTGAGTGTGTACAAGGCTTCCTGCTCTACGACCTTAGTAAAGTAGTCAAACGCCACTACAACCGACGCATGGGACGTGCGCAAAACCACTCCCGGTAAGACTTCCTTCTTCGCGCAGCCCACCGCGGCTCGTAGGTCGTGGGTACACACCTTTCAATCCAATTAAGACCAACTCCGGCGCATGGACACGAAAACGAGACGACCCGATGGAGAGGTATGGGTCAATATGGTGGACTATAGATCAGAGATCAGTATAGATGGGGCCACAAATACGGAGAGAAATAATATGCTCATACACTCTGTCTGACCACAATACTGGCCCACTAGTAGCACTTCAGCACATCACACACAGGAAACTGTTGATACATTTTCGCCAGTAGTATTCGCTCGTACCGCATCCTGGAATGGCACTTCATGGGCTAGGCAATACGTCTGTGGGTCAACTGCGCGTCCTCCTCTCCTTGGAAGATGCAGACGGCACTCTGTCCGCTCCACACTAGTAGGCGTGACCCACTTTCATTCATGGAGCCTCTGAAATTGCCAAGGGTGACTCCACAGTATGGGAAAGTGACCATTCCATGCGTGCGTAGGGCAGTGATGGTCACAAAGTAGGCCACGTCGATTAGATCACCCGTGTCGGACCACGCCGTACATCAAGGCCGACGGTGTATTTGGAAGCTTTTCAAAGGAGTATAAATCTTAACGTGGCGGGGCCCGATTCCAGCCGCCGGAAGTTGGCCCGGTACCTGGTATGATCCCATTAGTCCTAGTGATAGAAGAAAGCCTCATCATGCCCCTGCACCACTGCCGTCGGGGGCGGTAATACACAGGTTATCGCATCATCAGAAGACCGGCGATCGGGCTACGAAACAGATGGCGCTGGCTATACCGATGGTGTGCATGGTCTGAAGGCCGCAAGTCGCGCGGCTGAATCGGATGTATATCTCTTGAGGCAGATACGACAGCTCTATCTCGCTCGCCGACCCTAGTAAGAAATATTTGATGAGGCAGGCAGTGTATGTCCTTCTGATAGAGAAAAGGGAGACTGAGGTACTCTCTGAGAGAGGTAAGTCTTGTTGTGAGAGAGTTTTGCACATAAGATATGTGCGCAGAGGTGCAGAACAGAGATTTCAATCCGAGACCGCTCTCGTTTCGCACCGCTCTAACATAGTGTAAACTCAATAGCACTAACTTCTCTATATACAGTTCGCTCTCCCCCCGTATACATGTCGATCATCGACTCACTCTGCTACCCAGGGTGACACTCGATAACCAACGCTGACTTCAACTTTTTATTATACTTAGCGCATTGAATTTCTTTATTATGAGTCTTGTGTGGAATTCTACATATTTTTGTTTAGGCTATCCTAAAGTCTCAGTGAGCTGAATATCGTCAAGTACCTCAGCAGATCACGAGCTTATCTATAAATCATATTCATGTTCTCTGATTTTGATTCCTATAGAGTGTTTGAAGTGCCTATACATGTATTCGATAGGCAATATGCTTTATCTCCTGCACCCTCTAGGGTTCAGTTTAGAACTATGTGACTCATATGGCCACCTATCGTGTATTAAGTCTTAATTCGTCAGCAGACCCATCCCACATATGATCTTCCAGTAGATCACATTAGCGCCGGTTGATCTTTCTTGGCTGCTAGGCTTGTAAACTCTATCATATGAAACGTCGGAACAATATAATTTTATCTTGGACCCTTTCAATAGTATTAGAGTCTGTAGAGAAAGTAATCAATTAATCAAAATTTAAAATCTCGCCAAGCTCACTGCCCAGGTTCTACTTATGGCTCGAGGGTGAGATTCCGTATTGAAATAGTGATTCGTTCCAATTCACGAAGAGGTGGACAGGTCGAGAACAGTGTCACACCAATGAAACCAGTGTGAGCTTTCAGAAGATTATAACAGCATACAAATCATATTCAAGCGAGAACTCACCTAAAGCATAGGGATAGCGAAAAGACTAGAACTTCTATCATAGCATGTAGTGTCTCTGATTCAACAACAATTTGATTCGACTATTCAGGATGAGACTCCTGACTACGGTAGTCAATATATCCAGACTGATGCAACCAAGAGATCAATTACACCCTTTGTCTTCTCGTATCAGACCGAACTAACAGCGGAAATCTATACCGCGAGATTAGATATAGAGTGGGGACCTTCTATAAGTCGTTGATTTGCTAGGATAAGAGGAGAGGTTAAACCATGTAGTTAGCCTATCAGTTTTGAGCTGATAAGTCTTCTTCACAACCCATATAGCCTCTAAATATTAATAAGGCATCTGTATTACCATTATCGATTTGAAGAAAGCGCTCATGATAGCATTTTGTATCCGAGGATTCATTGAGATGAACACTGTGAGAACTAAACTGAAGTGTTAGAGCTAATACGGTATCTCTGATTAAAGCTCCAGCTAAGTAGAATGACGAGCTTGTGATGTGTATCTAGGTGTGAAGTATCCATTGATACCAACACCAACCTAATTTATATTTTTTCTGGTTGCTTCGAGTCTCTTCCACATATATCGATGCGAGACCACTAGTCAGAGACCAATACATGACATATCCCATGAATACGACCCACCGTAGAGTCAACGCACGATAATGTTTTCTTTAAATTAGGCGGATGGTTATGACCAAATTCATAGTATCTATCATACTTGTGAGCCTTGTTGTATTATTATAACATTGCCTGATAGGTGTTCCTCTCACATCAGAGGATAGACTACCGCATTCCTAAATTGATCGGACCAATAACAAAGATCCGACCAGATGACCTCCAGACTTCATATCGCATTATAAAACTCTGTCAATAGTCGTTGTCCAGCTGTAGTACCTGATACTTACAATGTCTCCTCAGCCAATTTGCGATATATCCAGAGAGATAGCAATTGATTCACCAGCACGCTCGGTAAGTGCGTTGAGAGGAACCGATAGATCATTTGAGAATCCGTATGAGAAGGGTCATCCCGTATTTATAAAAGTAATATTAACGACAGAACTATACAATGTGATGAGTGAGATCTGAGGGAAGTGCTTGTATCGTAGTATGACACCACTCCATATAAAATAATAGCCATTACGGATTTGATTGTAACCTAATAAGGGCATCATAATGCAGATAGGTCAGGAGTGCGTAGTCGGCGCCTGCATGAGTATATGATGGTTCCACCACAGTCGAAAGGAAGTCGATGTTTTTCTCACTATATTATAAGAGCGTGGAAGGAGCAGTCTAATCAGTTGGGCAGGCCTTAATTGAGGTCGGCGAACGGTTCCTACTACTAAAATCTCTATATCTCACGATACCAGTGAGGCCCAACGAAAAGACGTTAATATTTTTGCTATATGCACTAAACATGATTCGGAGCTACAAAATCCAAAGCTTAATCGGGATAGTGCGCTTCTGAAGTAAAAAAAATTGTCTCGCTTTTAATTTAGGTCTTTGTCATTAACTATCTTTTCAACTACAGGCAAATATTCTGTATTCCGGTCAGTAATATCAATAATTGAGCGAAGTTTCTTTTTCTCTCCTTATGCTCGCAATGCGACTAACGCTGCCGGGGGCTTAGTATAGGCTAAACTAATGGACTCTAGTACATGTGATAGTTCTCATTCGCCTATCTTGGTGGCGACGACCTACATGTCCATACGTCTCATGTGGAGACGAATCCTTAGACGTAGAATTAGCAAATGGAAATAGTCGACGTTATTAATCTTTACTGAGGAATCGACTATTCCGAAAGCATCGGTCTTCACCTTTTCCGCGATTATCCTGCGACTCTAACGAATACCAAAAAAATAACAAATAACAGGAATCACAGGACAAAATCGAAAACCTAAGCTCTTTGCCATCCATACATAGGTCTTCGTTTAACAGAGTGTAGACTTCAAGCCGCAATCCCATCTATAAAGCCTCTCTATTTGTACTGAGATATCGTCTCGCATGAATGGTCAGAATCGGGAGAACGCTCTATCTCTGAAAGCACTGAAGAAGGATCGTTTAATCTATGTAGACAGTTATGAGTACAGATTTAAGGCCAAGGGCTCTTCAACATACTTCAGATTTCCATCAGCTTTACCATCCACACAACTTGAACTTCCGATGGACTAGACAGGGAATACTCATCACTTACAATGTGTAGATAAGTGGACGTTCAACGAACTCATAAATACAGATTCTTATTTCCTAGTAGAGAAATCCTATCCAACAAGGCTATTTGTTAAGTTCGACCATTTTTAAAAAAAAAAACAAATACAGAAACAACGACACGAGGCAAACGGAGCTGCCTACCAAATTAGACAAGTGCTGCTCTGACTCGATCTGAGAGGCCGACAAACACTAGCTGTGCATGGAAGGGGGCACTGTTTCCAGATGGCCAGGTAGAGGAATTTCTTCTGCGCCTATTGTGAATATCTCTCACTTATAAGAGGGAAGTGGCACATCAGACCGAGCGGCACTCAATAATTCTTGATTCCATTTCATCCTTAGCGAGAAGCGGTTAAGAAGGACATGTATTGGATTGTGTTCCTTTCTCAAGATTACTTCATATTATCTATTATAGTCTAGTTAAATTAAGTATCAGTAACAGCGGTATGAGTATTAATATTTTAGCCAATGAAGTCGCATAATAAATCAGGGTCGACTACCAATCTAGCAGCGTCGTCCCCGACAGGGGTACCTAATAACACTCTTGGTGTTCCGGTGTAGTCAATATCTTGTAGAACAAACCCGTATAAGCAGCACATAGCCCTGCTCATGACGCTGAAGCGGGCGACCTAGATCGATAGAAGATTAGTTATTCGATGTGGATGATAATCACGTCTCTCTAGGAGGTAAGCAACCTACATGGAGTAGGACCGCTTTGCGCATTGCTAGTAGCTAGTAGGAAGCTGACGCTACATAATGCACGCTGAAACAACATTTTTTGCCGAAGATTGATAGCTCGCTTGCAAATTTGCCCTCAACGGCCTCGACACCTAGGTCTCCTTGTTTACGGACCCTGCCTCGTGTCGGATACCACGTAGCTGTGTCTCGAATCAACACACATGGGGAGTGGTATACCAGAACGAGATGATCGTTCGTCTGCGGAACGCGAACCAGACTAAACAAGATACGTTCCGGCGATGCACTAAGTACAGATCGCATCTTTGGGCAGGCAACATCAGCTAAAAATATGTTGTCTACACATCAAACGCAATGTCAGAACTGATTATGGGGGAGATGGTTGGACGACTGCAGATCAATCCAAACGGTGGACCGACTATGTGTAAACACTCATCGCTACATTGTAAATGATGTCGCTAACACTTCTGACTCGGAATTATGTTAGTATACCTATAATCTTGCATACTCTATTAGTGCCACTTCTGCTAAGCGAACTCCGAGCTGCCAGATACCCTCCTTGGTGATGCATTGCTTTCGCATAAGCTTCCACAACGAAGGGGAATAGCGCAATCATCCTAACAGGCTCGTGCGTTATTAGATGAATCCATGATTGAATAAATCACCAGTATTTGGCTAAATTAGAATATGGCTGCGACTTGCCGTATCTTTCGAGGGGCCTGCATTATCTCAGGCCTTAGCACATCATAATGACACAGGTCCCATTATGTTGAAATAAAATGAATAGTGAACTCAAAGATCAAGGCATCGCCCGTCTACAAGGTTGGGGGTATATGGCGAGGTGAAATTATATTCTCGTGTGATTATGCGGGGGCCAAATTGAATGTGGCCACTGATTCTTATAAAAAAATTAATACACTTCAGTATGTGTCAACTTACTCTCATGTCTCAGGCAGCATTTCTTCACGCACTATTGCCTACGAACTGTATCTACAGAGACATCATGTCAGCAAGCCAGGTCCTCTCTCCTCGCTGCGACGCTGACTTCCTGTCTAGATCTTTAGCTTTACTCTTTTGGTCTTTTGTCAGAATACACATATACTAGCATATATAAGCATAAAGTACCTACTCTTAAACCATCTCTATTCTGTTGTTCATACTGATTTGTATAATTCTTCGTACCTTCCTTCTACATTGAATTTCCCTCTTAGAAAATTCTTTAGGAGTTGTTTCGATACTTCCTATAGTTTTTGTATCTGATTAGTTCAATACGCAACGAAATGTATCACAGTTCATATGTGCCAGAGCGATCCTGTCTATTGGGCGGTCCGTCAAGGACTTGTTCATTTGACATATCAGCTAGTCTATCTCAGTTTCAAAATAATGGTTTCTTTTATCAACTTAGCCTCAATCTAGGAGATTACTATACTGGTCTAAATGAAGCAGTGTCTACTGTTTTAGAGTGGTTCCTCCCTTATATTTTTTTTTTTATATTTACCTTCTGGTAAGAGCGAAATGTACTTTGAGCAGGGGTTCGGTCCGTCAAGATTCCCCTATCGATTAAGCACACGACTTCTGGAGACAATTTGATTCCGAATCATGGTCCGACAATATGTGATAGTCATTAGGGAATAGCCATACTTGTAATCGACGCGAGAAACTGGTGATCGCAGAAATGTAGTGCTTGTTCTCTGCAGAGCCCGAACTTGGCCTTGGTTGGCTTGACTAAGGAGAAAAACAAATATGATATTAAAATGATATTTGTATTAAAATATATTAGACTATTAAACCCTTACGATATCGTCTACACATAGAGAAATCAGGCTGAGCAATGCGCCCCAAACCATTCTTAAGCCGTCTGTAAATTATGAAATCCGATCGATGTAGGGCCATTAGTTGAATCGACTTGGCCTCAACTGTCATAATAGATTCAAGACATTATTAAATTGCCAATATCACTAAAAATAAAAATTTTCTGACGTGTGTGACAATATTAGCCCGATCACTGTCATACGATTAAACATTATATAGGGTGCTCACATATCAACTTATCCAAATCACACCATCTAATGTAGTCTCTCCAGAGGATGAGTAGGGGGAAACTGCATTGACACGCTATTTACATGTCATGTGCCTTCCTCGCTACGATACGACGTCAGGCATGCAAGTGAAGATCATTTGTACTTCTGTTTTGACGATAGATACAATGTACTAGTTAAGGTCAATCCTTGTGCACAATATGGAACATGGTTCAAATGAACTATAAGAAGTGGCCGACTCGTTCTCTCTGTCGATATATGGTCGATCAGGTGTTAAAACAGAAGGGATCCTTGAAGTCTTCCAGGATCTCGATGGTATGTGTCTCAGAATACGTCAACACAGGGATGCATAAAGAATAGAGTCGCGAAGACAACTTGATATGAAGTGATAGAATCATAGTGGACTTGCTTCCTTCCCATATCAAGAAGGTGCAGCGTCGTAATTTTGCTTTCAAGATTCGGTTCCCAAATAATATAAGGTGCATGAAACGTCCCATAAAAACCTTTCCCTTGACCCTAGTGTTGTAATTATGCGTGATCAGGCGGGATGAATTGAACCCGATAGATAAAACCATCTTGAGCTACGTGAGGGTTTTGATGGTTCTCCCCCTCGAGAGTGGTTCGAATACAGAGAATAGCTCAATCCTCTGAGATCCCAAGTCACAATCTACCATGCGGTAGTTGTGTACGCATCGAATTCGAATACCAGTGGCCTTGGTGTCATGTGCCCTAGTCCACATGTTGTCATATTGTATCGGGTCCTTCCTACACGCTACCAACAAACCTTGTATCTAGAGCGGGTGATCAGATCGCCTCGGCGAGTTTGTTTGCAATCGTTGAGTCACCAGACACTTAAACAACTTCTATACCGTTGTCGCATAGCTGGCCTTCCTCTATCTGATCATACTCGACTTGACTAGAGAATATTTACCCTTCCGATACTGGTGACCACCTTTTGACACGACATTCGTGATATATAAGACTTACATATGGTGATACATACTTGATCTTCGTCTTCATTCATGTGGCAGTCTCATTGGATTATCCATCGTCTTTACATAGTGAAACCTTCCTGTGCTCCTTTTAAGTCGATACGACTGCTAATGCACTTTCGCCGATGACAAGTAATCGAGTGCCAGATGAGTGGTTATGAGAACATAGCGATTGAGAAGAGATGGCATTTGATTATCCGCCTAATGTGGAGTCTTATCTATCTTCGCTACTAAGCTCAGATTTGTTCCCATTCTTGGAGATGCTTTAATTGTGGGTTTGCTAGTGTTCCCTGTCCGATGCTTGGTGGATCGTGTGAGACTGGAAAGTGTTTGGTGGATTTGTCCCTTATATACACACTAGTAAGACGATAGATCCCGGAAGAATGTGAGTACTAATGGAAGAGATCGCTTTGTTACATAATATTGTGTGTATCACAGCATGACCAAAGTGTGGGAAGTCTTGCGAAGTATTCTTCCGATGCCCATGCACAGTCGCTTTGGTTTGGTTGTTATGTAGTCAACAATACAAATATCGTTCAATCTACACATTATACCAAATATATACTGTACACATATTATAGGAAATCTAGGCGCAACTAAGTTATGGGGTACATGATAGAGTTTCTCAATTATTTTTCCTGTATAGCGACTGTACATCATGGATCCATGAGAACCAGTAAAACGTTAGACACAAGAGCTCTATATAAAATAAAAGAAATTAATAAGAGAAATTATAAATATTAAAAAAATTTAAGGCAATTATTAGCGGTGACTTGTGTAAGTGGGCTGTCATTGTTTTACATTATTAGCATCCCACTTTTAGAAGTGGCTGCTATTAGTTTTATAAGGGGAGCGCGGAGTGGAGGGCGGGGGAACAAACGCCGCCTATTAAATTTCGCACCAATATTCGATAGCCAAACTCTCTCACACTCAACGATTTTCTTCTCATATGCTCTCTCCCATTTCTCTTATTCTCTCAAACTGCCTCTCTTCCTATATCTCTCAAACTCTCTTTTTCTTTCCAAACGGTCTCTATCTCATTCAGCCGCCACTAGCCGCCACCTGCCAACCATCGGTAAGACTGCTTCTTCAACCACCGCCGGTCCTTTCTGATGTCAACTTTCCTACATGGTCACACGGGTGACCCGCCGTGGGTCATGTTGCTTCTCTCTGCCATGGGTCACCCGGGTGACCCTCGGCCAGGTTTCTCTCTTGGTGACCCAGGGCCGTTGGTCACACGGTGACCCACTTCTGGTGACCCCACTGGACGTGACTCACGTCTGTGTGGTCACGCCGCTAATTCTCTCTTGTAACCACGGCGTGGGTCACATGGTGACCATCCATGTGACCCACGAATGGGTCAGGGGGGACCAGGGGTAGGACCCACAGACGTGAGTACGTCCAGGTGGTACCAGAAGGGGTGCACCGTGTGACCACGGCGTCGGGTCACAAGAGACGAAAACTGGCCAGAGGGCACCCGGCGTGACCCATTGGCCAGATGAGAGCCAACATGACCACTGGCCGTGGTCACCCGTTGTCGACCCATGGGTATGAGAAAGTTGACATCAGAAAGACCTGCGGTGGTTGAAGGAAGAAGTCTTACGATGGTTGCAGGTGGCCGGCAGTGGGCGGCTGAATGGATAGAGAGCCGTTTGGATGAAAAGAGAAGAGTCTGACGAGAAATAGGAGAAAGAGAGGAGTTTGAGAGAATAGGAGAAAGGGGAGGAGAGCATAGAGAGAAAATCGGAGGATGATGAGAGAGTTTGGTTCGAATATTGTGCGAAATTTATTAGGCGCGTTGTTCCCGCTCGCACTTTATAAAACTAATAGCACCACTTCTAAAAGTGATGCTAATATGTAAAAACATGACAGCCACTTACACAATGTACCGTAATAATTGCCTTAAATTTTATTTATTATATTTATTTATATAATTTCTTTTATTTAGATTATTTATTGTTATATATATATATAACAACAAAAATATATCTATAATATTTATCTATATATGTACATGTATATATTTGTATAATTGTATTCATATTTATTTGTGTATATATATATATAACAAATATTTATATACACACATATTTAATTAATATTAAAATTTATATGTTATGTTATTATTAAATCCAAATATTTCGATCTCAATACGATCAATCGGACTAGTGTACAAGAATAATCCAAAATTCAAAGAGTTCAATAGATCAAACTAATGCATTAGGGATAAATCAAACTTTCAATTGTGCCAAATTTGATCGATTATTTGATCGTATCACGATCGATCAGACTAATGCACCAAGATCAATTAGACTAATTTACTATGATCGATCAGATGTTCGATCGAATATTCAATTATGTCAAGTTTGATCGATAATTTGTATCAAGTTAGATTGATCATTTAAATCGTATCACGATTGATCAAACCAAAGCTCAATGATCTATCTATTGATCGTGTAGAATAAACTAAACATGACATGTATGCAAAGTGTATTTTGATAAACTAGCAATTAGATGGTGACTTGGATAATTTGAGTATTGAGCAACCCTATATAATGTTTTCATCATATAACGATCGATTAGACTAATATCACCACTAGGTCAAGGGAAATGTTTTTCTTTTAATAGTATTGACCAATTCTATATAATGTCTTGATTTATATGACATGTTGAGGTCACGATCAATCAAACTAACGCATTACATTGATCGGACCAATACACAAAGATCGACCAGATGTTTGATAAAACCTTTAATTGTGTCAAGTTGGACTGATCACTTAAATTGTATCATAATCGTCAAACCAAAGTACAATGATCTGTCCAATGATCGTTTAGAGGAAAGCAAACATGACATGTATGTAAAGTATATTTTGAGAAACTAACAATTAGATGGTGATTTGGATAAGTTGAGTATTGAGCACCCCTATATAATGTTTTAATCGTATGACGATTGATCGGGCTAATATTGTCACCAAGTCAAGGAAAATGTTTTTATTTTTAGTGATATTGAGCAATCTTATATAATGTCTTAATCTATATGACATGTTGAGGCCACGATCGATCAAACTAATGCCCTACATCGATCGGATATTCAATTAAAGCTTAAATCCTACCGGTTTTAATAGGAAAATATGTTTTTAATAGTCTAATATAATTTTAATAGGCAAATATCATTTAATATGCAATAATTTTTGTTTTTCTTCCTTAGTCAAGCCAAGCCAAGCCAAGTTCCGGTGCCTAGTACAGCTAATGGATCTATACATTGTTCTTCTTCCTTATTGTCGACCATGTCGGATAAATCTTCAAGACGTAGAATCTAATGGAGATAAATCTCCACGTCGACCATGTCAATTCATTCGTTAAAAAAAAAAAAAAAAAAAAAAAAGACCCAACTCTAAAAACAAAACCATCTCTTTTCGCCAATTAATTTCTAGATTTGTAGAAGTTCAAAGAAAGAACTAATGAACTGAGATAGAATCTGTATGTCAAATGAGACACATGACAAATAGAAAATCGTTAATTTGACGATAAATGTGATAAGATGAACTATCAAAATAGTAACACGTAAGACATTTTTCTTAATTGAAAACTTACAGGATAAAATTAAATCAGAAAAAATTAAGGATTAAATAGGATTCTTCTATAAATAATTTTTTTTTTAAAAAAAAAAAAAAAGTAAACAAATGCATCAGCGCCCATTAAATATTGGCGCTGTGATAGATCAATATCAGCCACTTTTAAAGTGGCTGCTATTTGATCTTGAGTTATTAATTTTTTTATAAAATCAGTGGTCACATTCAATTTGGCCCCTAATAAATACATTACAGCCAGCTTAAAAGCGCCCTGCTATTGATCTTATTATTTAATTTTTTTTATTATTATTATTTTAATTAGTATCAGTAGCCATATTAAAATTACACTGATGATATTCAAACTAGCATCACATGTGACCGCTAATTGACCTTGTGCGGGAAGCCTAATCCGCACCCACTATTAGCAGTGAGTAAAGTGCGCACTAATAGTTGATTAATACTCTATTTTAATAAGTGTCTATAATGAGTAAATTAATAGCGCCATTATTGATGGCTTATTAAATTTGGTTGCTGTTAACACATTTTGTAGGATGTTGCCACTGCCAAAAGTCGTTAGTGCTCGAAATCTGTTAAAGTTGTTTGGTCCACGAG
>FXXK01002364.1:36870-48912 GCA_900184695.1 Betula pendula | reverse complement strand
CAGGGGAAAGGGGAATTACAAGGGAGGGTTACAGCCACTCCGAATACGAATAGAAGAGAGAAAAAAGGAAGAAGTGAGAATGCATCCAAACACAAGATTTGAAGCGGCCCATTTAGCTACAAGGTGTGCTCCTACATTAGCACATCGAGAAATTTTAAAAGCTTCCCACACAGAAAAGAAAGAAAGAATCTGCCTAATATCCAGAAAGATAGACTCGGTATTCCACACAGCACTGAAACTAGGCTCTGCCACCGCCAGAATAGTAA
Organism: Betula pendula; assembly: GCA_900184695.1. Lineage (NCBI taxonomy): Eukaryota > Viridiplantae > Streptophyta > Magnoliopsida > Fagales > Betulaceae > Betula > Betula pendula. The sequence continues at coordinate 48,646 of FXXK01002364.1, read as the reverse complement.
GCAACGAGTCACCTTCCAGGATCAGTGAAGAGCAACCAAAGGACTGGGCTATCCTGACAGCTAGCAGCGCGGCAAGGGCTTCCCCTTTATTAGCATCAACGGAAGGAAGTCTCAGGGAATGAACAGCCAAGAAATTACCCCAAGGAATCACGGAGCGTAGCAGCAGCCACCGCAAAATTGGACCGTATGAGAAAAATCATGCAACTAGCATAAATATAATTTTCAACAAAAAAAAAAACCAAAAATTCAATGAAAGTTTGATTATAAAAGCTTTAAATGCAAATTTGATATTTTATTTGAAATAATAAAAGCTTAGTTTATTAGGTGGATTTGGTCAATCTTATTCACATATTTGCAATTATAAGATCCTTTATAATTTTAACATTCTAATTTAATATCAAATAATATTTTAAAATCAATAATACCAAATTTATATTTGATATTCTTAAAAAGTTCACATACCCCCCTCAAACTACCACCCTCAAACTACCACAATTGAAATTTGTTTAGTAGTTTGGAGGGGATATTGTCACAATTGAAAGTTTGGGGGGGACATTGTCAATTAGGTGATAGTTTGAGGGGGGTATGTGGACTTTTCCCTGTATTTAATTAAGGACATCTTGGCAGAGGGGAGAGAGTGACAGCTTGACTTCAACGACCACGAGTTCTACTTGAGTGTAAAACACCACATAAATGACTTATGTCTCATCCCTCCAACCCTTGATTTTGATTGGATGCACCAAATCTGAATATCATACGTAACAAATCTCAAAGTATCGAACGGTAAGGACAAACGGTAACAGCATCTTATAATGAGACTGCTCATTACTTGTGATCTAAGATCTCCTGACACACGCAAACGACTTGACTTCAAGTGGAACTTGTCAAGTAGAGCTTGCTTGCGATTGCCCAACTTTCATATTAAGTGCACAAAACTTTTGTGCAGCCTATAAATTAAAGCTCTCTTTCTTACTTGCGATTGCCCAACTTTTGACAGCTAAATGTTTGATTTCTTAACTAAATGTTTGATTTCTAACGTAAGGATGGGAGCGTGTTTTTAAGAGTGATCGCATGACTGCAACATGGCTGTGTAGTGAGAGGAAATAAATTCTAAATAATGAACAATCTTGACGAAAGGGAGAAAGTGATTTTTTTACCTTTTTTTTTTTTTTTTTTTATTTTATTTTTTGCTTAACTTAATAACACACATCCACCAATAAATGGATTTCTTGGAAGAAACTTCATTCTATATACATAACAAGAGAAAAAACTCTTAATCATTTTCTTTTTCTTAATGGGCGTTAGGTAACTTTTTTATACATGGCAAATTTTAAGTCTTATATTTTTTACAAGAGATCCTAACACTTAATTGGCTCCTCTCCATTCGAAATGGATTACTAAAGATCATTTGTGCCTAATTTGTAGGTAAAAATGGAGAATACATGTCGTATTTGGTGGAGGAATAATGCTACATACTTAATTCTTATCACATTGGGTTGATGTAGAAGTACTGTCCATCAGCCTTTATTTTTTTTTTTTTAAAAAAAAAAAAACCCAAGGGTTAATGTGCATTACCAAATTAGCATAGTGGGATAAAAGTGAGAAGAGAGTTGAATATATAATTTAGAATTACTCTTGGTGGAGAAAAAGAATACATGTCATATTTGGAATTGGTGGCAATGTCCATTAGCAAATGAGGTATGGGGGAATTGTATTAGAAAAATTCAAAAATGTTCCAGCAAATGGAGGATTTTATACAAATAGCATGTGAGTTATTATAAAAGCTTGAAAATGAGGAGTGACGAATTTGTCTCGCAGAAATATAGTGGTATTTGAAAGAGATCTCACCCATCCCGCCCAACTTGTATGAAGTGCGAAGGAAGTAGTGGTGGAATTTTATGAAACAGAACAAAAGGTGGAAAATAATGTGGAGCGTACCATAGCCACATTTATACCAAAGTGGATGCTCCTTCCTTGTAGTGTGATCAAAATTAATTGGAATGCAGCGATAGATAAAAAAAAAAAAGATAGGTGCGGGCATAATTATTAAAGATCACGAGGGAAAGGCCTTGACAACCAAGTGTTCATCCAAGCTGTATATAATAGATCCAACTATAACGGAGGCCTTTGCAACATAGAAGGTTGTAGAATTTGATAGAGATCTAAGAATACCAAATATTATATTAGAGGATGATACACTAAAAATAATATATGCGTTACGGTAGGGCCAATCTTAAAATCCGTATAGAAATTTGATTGATGATTTGAAGACAATGTTGCACACTCTCCAATCATGATATTTGAAGCATGTCAAAAGAAAACAAATATAAATGAAAGAATACCTTACTTCTATTTATGATATTGTAACTTTAGGCATTGTTTGGTATGCAGAATTAGTATTTCATTTAGAAAATGAAGAGTTATTGTTGAGAATGGAGAATAGTGAAATGAAATAATTATTCATATTCATTGGTTTGGTGACAACACAATACTCTAATTATAAATTGAACCAACCTTACTAAAAAAAAAACCCAACATGATTTCTTATTTTCTAAAAAAAAAAAACAATTGAAACGTTGAATGTTATGGTAGCCGGCCACCCACAACAGAACTTGGGGTGGGCGCGAGCATTGGTGGTGGTTTTTTGCCACCCCAATGCACCCCGGAGCACATTTGAGTCCACTACGAGGACGTTCGGGGGTGGTGCGACCACCCACAATATTCAACGTTTTTAATTTTTTTTTTAAAAAATTTCATTTTGAAATTTGTTATCTATTCCTCTTCGTATGGGGTTCATTATTCTCATGAAAATAATTATTCTTAAAAATAAACCCTTACCAAATAAAAGAAGGACATAAGACATTTGACATTTTTTAAAATGTCTATAAAAGAATATGAATAACCATTCAATTTCAAAACCTATTCGGTAAACAAAAGCAACTTATAGTTGGATGAGTTTAATAAAATGGGGTAATATCTTTAGACTTCCATGTGGTTTAAATTCTTTTTTCAAAGTCACCTCAGTTTCATATTTTATTACATGGGTACCTCAATTTTCGATAAAGATGGTATTGGTACTTCTGTCCATCTGCTGTCTAATTAATTAACGGAGCTCCACCTGTTAGTGTTTAAACACTGACACGTGGCTTCACCTTAATAAAAATAAAAATTAAAAAATAAAAATCTTAAAATATTAAAATATTTTTTTTAAAAAAAAAGCTTAAAAAAAAATTTTGAAAAAGAAAAAAAAAAAAACCAAGAGGGGTGGCTCGAGCCACCCTTTTTGGTCAAATGGGGGTGGTTCGACCACTCCATCTCCGTCTTTATCGAAAATTGAGATACTCTTTGTGATAAAATATGAAATGACCAAAGGTGGTTCGACTACCCCATCTCCGTCTTTATCGAAAATTGAGATACTTTTTGTGATAAAATATGAAAGTGAGGTGGCTATGAATAAAATTTTTAAACTACATAAGGCAAAAATGTATATATCCGTAATAAAATTTGAAAATTATCACTCACAAAAGAAGGGAACAATCTAACATAAGGAGGGGAGTGTGTTTTTAAGAGTGATCGCATGATTGTCACATGGCGGTGTAGGTGAGAGGAATTAAATTCTGAGTGATAATGATCGGAGGTTTAGGATTAAAAGGCATAATCTAACGGCTGAAATTTGAATGCTTAAAAGGCTAGTGTTTGACAGCTTGCAAGAAATAGCGGCTAAAATTTAAAGATAAGAATCCAACGGCTTAAAGAAGTCATGTGGAGCATACAAGAAAAAAAGAAGTCATGGGAAAGCGTCTTCCAGACGCAAAAATGGAGCAAGCTACTGTTAGTATGCAGACATGACTCATGAAAAAAACTAGTTGGAGGCATTAAATGAGATGGAAGTAAAACCCACGGTCGGCATTAAGGAAAATTTAATCGTATGGCTCATAAGAGGAATAAGGATCCTCTCCAGTTCAAAGAAACCGGAGGGGAGTCGGTCAGTGTTAATTGATTGGTTTTTTTTGTACCGGAGAGGATCCTATTCCCTCATAAGGGTGTGAATTAGTCCATCTCCGTGCAGTTAGAATTAAATAGAGAGTCCTGTTTTTTCTGGGCTATTAAATGCGTAGTCCTAAATTATGTCCGAGTTCTGCAAGTCAAGTCATGTTGAATAAATAAATACATAGGCCATCCCAGTACGTGCAAGGAAAAAAAAGAAAAGAAAAAAGCATAGACAAATCTATATACGTGTTTTTTTGACCGTATCAATACTTGGAAGAAGAAGAAAGATATTTAGGACTCAATATCTAATAAAAGTTTGTCCAATAACGAAGGCTAAAGCATATGATAATTTTAAGGACAATGAAGAGCACATGATGGAATTAGGTGCAAGACAGGAACAGGTCTTTTTATTTATTTATTTATATTTTTTTGCTTCATCAACTTTCTTATTCTTTATCTATTTTTCCTAAAATTTCTTCCAACCAATTTTATTTTATTTTTCATAACTTTTGAGTTTTTATTTTTTATTTTTTAACCATCAGAATCATCACTGTTTAATTTTAGTATAAAATTAATCGTTTTAATTGTAAGAAAGAAAGACGACACATTGACATTAGTCTTCTATTGTTTTGAATTGTCGATGTCATTTTTATTTTGCTTTGAAAAAGAAATTGGAAATTGTAAGCTGGTCAAAGTCTTCACAGGACCACTTCTATTTGAGTAGAGCTGGGCGTTCGTCTGTGACGGAACGTCCCTCTGCAGTGAAAAAAAAATAAAAAAATCAAAAAAAATATTGGATTTTTTTTATTAAAAAACAGTCTTAAACTTATCAAATCTCAATTTTATTTTCTCTAAGGTTATGAAATGAGGATGAAATAAACTTGAACCTGTTTTTTATTAAAAAAAATATTTTTTCTTTTTTTTATTAGGTTCATGCTTATTTCATCCCATTTTATAACCTTAGAGAAAAATAAAATTGAAATTTGATAAGTTTAAGACAACTTTTTAATGGAAAAAAGTAATTTTTTTGATTTTTAATTTTTTTTTTCATCCAAAACGAGACGCCTAGCCCGACTCCTTCTATTTAGTTAAGGACATATTGGGAGAGGGAAGACAGTGACGCTGGACTTCAAGGCCATCCCTGTACGTGCAAGAAAAAAACACACAAAAAAAGAAAAAGAAAAAGCACAGAGAATACTTGGAAGAAGAAAGATAACCACGTGACAAGTATTGTTAATAATAGTTCTATATACGTGTTTTTTGTCCGACCACCAATAATTTAGGACTCAATATCTAATAAAAATTTGCCCAATAATGAAGGCTAAAGCATATGATAATTTTAAGGACAATTAAGAGCACATGATTTGAATTAGGTGGAAGACAGGAACAGCATCTTATAATGAGACTGCTCATTACTTGTGATCTAAGATCCCCTGACACACGCAAATGAATTGAATTCAAGTGAGACTTATAGAGTAAAGCTTGCAACTGCCGGGCTTTCATATTAAGTGCACAAAACTTCTGTGCAGCCTATAAATTAAAGCTCTCCTAGCCTCACTTGAATCACTTCCAAACAAACTTCAGTACAACATTATGGGTTTTCCGCGCCTTTCTCTCTTCATTTTCATGCCCTTGCTTTTCTTATTTTCACAGTTGCATCTTATACTCACTGTTTCTTCTCCTTCTATGCAACCCTTGTGCCATCATGATGAGAGCTCTGCCTTGTTGCAATTCAAAGAGAGCTTTATCATAAATGAATATGCATCTTTGGATTGTATTGGTTTTGCGAATTGTCAGAAGGTTGAGTCTTGGAGAGTAGGAGACAAAAGTAATTGCTGCTCATGGGATGGGGTGGAGTGCGATGAGGGCACAGGTCATGTAATTGGCCTCGACCTCAGTGGCAGTTGCCTATATGGTTCTATTAACTCCAGCAGTAGCCTTTTTCGCCTTGTTCACCTCCAAAGTCTTAATCTTGCCTGCAATGACTTTAACTACTCTCAAATCCCATCCCAGGTACGTGATCTTTCAAGATTAACAAATCTCAATCTCTCTTTCACTCAATTTTCTGGTCAAATTCCGTTAGAAATTTCACAATTGTCGCACTTGTCATCCCTCGATTTGTCTCAATACCATTATCTGGAACCTCTTGGAATTCCCCATTTGAAACTCAAAAATCCCAGCCTAAGGAGCCTAGTTGGAAATTTGACCCACCTGCAAAAGCTTGATTTGAGTATGGTGAACATTAGATCTACGGTGCCTAATATTTTGGCAAACTTGTCTTCTTTAACGTTCCTCTCTCTCCGTGATTGTGGTTTGTATGGAGAATTTCCGGTGGGCATCTTTAAGCTATCATATTTACGGTTTCTTTCTGTATCTGGCAATGAAGCTATCACCGATTATTTGCCTGACTTTACATGGAGTAATTCGCTTGAGAAATTGGATCTGGCATTCACGAATTTCTCAGGTGAGCTACCTGCTTCCATGAAAAACCTTGGCTTCTTGACTGAGTTGGTCATCCAGCATTGCAATTTCTCAGGCTCCATTCCTTCTTCGCTTGGTAACCTCACTAAACTCACTTTTCTTGACCTTTCAAGTAATGCTTTTGTGGGTAACATTCCGCCTTCACTTGGTAACCTCACTAAACTCACTTCTCTTGACCTTTCAAGTAATGCTTTTGTGGGTAACATCCCGCCTTCACTTGGTAACCTCACTAAACTCGTTGATCTTGACCTTTCATATAACAATTTTGTGGGTAACATCCCGCCTTCACTTGGAAACCTTGTTCAACTCTCTACTTTAAGCATTTGCTGCACTCAATTGACAAGTTCAGTCCCTTTTGAGCTTGTAAACTTGCCCCAACTGAGTTTTGTTGATCTAAGTTATAATCTTTTGAGTGGTAAAATGCATTTCGGGCTCATGAACGAGACACGATTGGAAGCCCTTGACCTGAGCGAGAATCGGTTAACTAGTCCAGTTACTTTTGGGCCTATGAACCTCACACAATTACGTTACTTGGACCTTTCAGCCAACAATCTCCATGGTCAAATTTCAAACTCAATCTTCAACCTCAAGAATCTTGTATCTCTTGATCTTTCTGAGAACTACCTGAATGGCATTGTGGAGTTTCACGAGTTTGTTAAGCTCAAACACTTAACTACATTGGATATTTCTGGTAATCAATTGTCGTTACTTACTAAAGAAACCAATGCCAATGCAACTCTTCAAAAGTTTGATTACTTAGGATTTTCTTCTTGCAACTTGAGCGAGTTTCCGAATTTCCTAAGAAACCAAGATGAATTGTTTTTTTTAAACCTGTCCAACAACAAAATTCATGGCCAAGTCCCAAAATGGATGTGGAACACAAGCACTACACATCTAGGATTTCTTGATCTTTCCAACAACTTTCTCAGAGGCTTTGGTCAAAATCCAATTTTTCTTCCATGGACTTCACTGCAATTTCTTGATCTTAGGTCCAATTTGCTCCAAGGATCACTTCCTATTCCATCGGTCTCCATTTTATTTTTTTATATTTCAAATAATTCATTTACTGGAAATGTTCCGAAATTGTTTTGCAATCTAAGTTTTCTTCGTGTCCTTGATTTGGCTAATAACAACTTAAGTGTTCCAGCTTCTCGATGCTTCGACAAATTTGGTGCTTCTTTATCGGTACTTGATCTACGAAGGAACAAATTTCCAAGGTAGCATTCCAAAAACTTGGATAAAAGGAGGCCAATTGAGGATAATAAATTTTAGTCAAAACAAATTCCAAGGGCATTTACCGAGATTGTTGGCCAAATGTGCGATGCTAAAGGTTCTTGATCTTGGTGATACCAATTCATTGATAGATTTCCATTTTGGTTGGGACATCTTTCAAATTTAGAGGTCCTCATTTTACGGTCAAACAAATTCAACGGTTCAATGGGGATACCTCAAACTTATTTTAAGTTCCCCAACATGCGAATCCTTGATATCTCCTACAATGATTTTGTGGGAAAGCTGCCATTAAGACTTCTTGAAAATTGGAAGGCCAAAAAAATCGAGAATGTGCATTCGTTAACATATATTCACGAAAATCCAGACTTTGCAATACCAAAAGGTTTTGGGAGTTTCGTTTTGCCTCGGGCTTATACTTACTCTATGATGATGACAACAAAGGCAATAATATGTTCTACGAGAAGGTCCAAGACTTGTTCACAGCCATTGATTTCTCAAGCAACAGATTTGTCGGTGAGATACCAGAATCAATTGGAAATTTAAAAGGAGCTCAGTTACTCAATCTTTCTTATAATGCTTTCACTGGTCACATCCCATCGTCTTTAGGAAACCTTATAGAGATGGAAGCATTGGACCTTTTCTCAAAACAAATTGTCAGGGGAGATTCCACAACAACTAACACAACTTACTTTCTTAGAATTCTTCAATGTTTCTCATAATAATCTCATGGGAACAAAACATACCAAAGGGAAACAATTTGATACATTTGAAAACAATTCCTTTGAGGGGAATCCAAGATTGTGTGGGGAGACATTGACAAGGAAATGTGAAATTCTAATGTGCTGCCTTCTCAACCTTCAATCTCTCAAGAAAGTCAAGACTTTGGACCACCATTTGAATTTAGTTGGAAAATAGTTGTGATTGGATATGGATTTGGATTTGCTGTTGGAGTAATCATTGGGCAGATTATGATTGCAAAGAAACATGGTTGGTTAATGAAGACCTTAAAGATAAGGCAGTGAGTGGGAGCAGACGTAGAAATTAAATAAAATAGTTTGGACAAGATACTTTCCCAAAGCAATCTATGATTTTTCTTTTTTCCTTCTGTGTAATGTGTTCCTTCCCCTTTTTCATTATTTTTTTGGTGTATTTTGGATTAGTTTGGCATTAAGATGTTGTATGTAAAATGCTTTGGTGGGATCGTTTATATATATGTTCTTTCTATAATTTTTTATTTTTTTGGTAGTAGAGTGCATTACTTATCCTATGATTTTGTATGATAATTTTCAATTACTTTAACTTATGAGAACAAAAAGTTCTTCATATCATATATGATAGGTATATATTTAGTGAATGTTTCTAATGAAGTTAAAATACAAGTCAAGCATGCCTTGGGACCAGAATATATGTTATTCATATTACATGCAGATATGAAACTATGTGGAGAATTGAAGCTCAAATGCCATATTTAGCAAAAAGATATGAAGATTTGAACAAAATTTAAAGTCGCCTCAAATAATTTCCTCTAAGCTTTGATGAATCATTCCTTACCAAAATCTTGTGCTCTCTCTCATGCTCCTCAATTTCTCCAAACAATCTTTAACCTCGCGCGAGAATCTTGGAGTTCTTGATCTTTCTGGAAACAATTGTAGTGGCACCGTGGAGATTGACAAGTTTTTAAAGCTGATCAAGTATTTAACTACGTACTTTGGCACCGTGGAAATTGTGTGAAAGCTTTCTATACCTCATATGCGGTTTGACTTCAATATGTTTTGCTGATTTGATGCTCCTGCTGGCATTGGCTACAGGTTGACAGAACTTTTGGTTAGAAGGTAGCATCTCGTCTTAACGTGAGGCCAACCATGTGAATAAATCGAGTGAGAAAGACTAAATGTGAGAGGATTCAGGTGGTTTGGAAGGATAAATACCTGTTAATCCTGTAATTGATTTGTAATGTCCTATATATAGACTCTTCAACCTGATGTTTCAATGTAATCAATGCCGGTTGTATGTGCAAGTTCTGTTTACATTTTCTTGTGTTGATTGCACGCGTCATTTCTTGGATACTCTATGGTTGGGCTAAGTAAATTTTTTATGCTTAATATGCAAAGCGAATCCTTCCATACACCCAGAGCATTTCTAGTGAACAATCCGAAACAAAATTATTTGCAAGTGACAATAAATAAATATATTGATTTTTTTTTCAAAAAAATAAAAAATAATATAAAGTTATTGGCGACGACTTGGAAGTCCTTGCAAATGACTTGTTATCCGCGATGATTTTTATAAGTCGTTGATGATAATTAATTATTAGTGACGACATGCCTTTTCTTGACGATCTTAATGTTAATTTCAATGACAAGAAATCGTCGTTGATAGAAAATATCAACGACGACATCAAAGTCGTCACGAATAATTTTTTATGACAAAGCAACAACGACGACATAGAAGCGACAAACTATCGTTGCTAAAAGTCGTTTGTGACGACATTTAAATATTTAGTGACGACTTTTTGTGGTTGTTAAAGACCAAAATTCTTGTAGTGACTGTGACGACCCGATTCATAATTACACTGTAGCTAATATATATATTTAAAACATATAGTAATCATGAACCGGACTGATCGTCACAGGGTGATAGAAACACTTGTCATACATGTATCTCAATAACATATTATGAGATTTACATTTATTACATCAGAGTCACATATCACATTATATACACTGAGCGGAAGCATATACACTATGAGAGTAAATAACATACATAGAGCTGACAACATAACTCTAATGATTAAAAGTTTATACCGTGACACAATACAAAAAGAATGGCTATACAAACGTGTCACATGCAACACAAGCCATATACAAAAGAAGAGACTATCTACAAAGTCTATACAAAGAACACGTCCCACGACGTTAGTTTTAATAGCTAAGGTAGTACACTACGGGATCGTCATCTAAGCTCTCAGTACCTGCACCAATATCTATGTAATCATAGAGATCATCCATGATTCATAGGCGGAAAAGAGAATGAGTGAGTCAACAGTCTCAATGAATAAAAATTCACTGAGTTTTCGTAAAGAACCAATTAGTTGGTTTACATGAGTTTACAATAACAACTACTAGAAGTATGACATTTATTTCGAAACATGAACAGCTAATGAAGTAAACAAATGTAGTCATAAAACATCTTAATATAATAATAGCTGAGTACGTATAAGCATATTCTAATCTCCCTACTTGGAAGTATACACATACGTACACGTCTATGTTATAAATATATCTATAATACCCCAGTTACACTCATATACAAGTATTCATTCCCTTATGGGTGAAAACATAAGCATATAAGTATATCTAAGCAATAAAACATAAATCACATATGCAGCTAGCCGTAAAAATATACATATGTGTTTTCCCATTAAACCTCATATGCATACTAATACGTTTATGATCAATAAAACATAATCTCATATAAAACATCATATAAAACTCATCATATAAAACATGCTAATTCAAATCCAATACACACGGTATTACCCCCGTGATCAAGGTTTAGTACATACGGATTCACCCCCGTGATCAAGGCTTTTTACACACGGATTCACCCCGTGATCAAGGCTTTTTGCTTTACAAATGGTCACAGATTTACGCCCCGTGATAAAGGCTTTGTACACACGATATCACCCTCGTGATCAAGGCTATTTAAACTCTCTTTTATCACATGCTCATAAAAACCATGTAAACATAATTGCCATATTTATTTCTCAGTACGAATTCCAATAAAACATCATTAAACTTATTCAAATCAATCTTTTCGCCATACATCATTCTCTCAATACCATAAAACTCAACATATCAATATATATATCCGCATAGTCATAAATTACAATAAATCATCAAACTCATAATCAATCACTCATCAAATAATCATAAATCTCAAGAAGATAATCGAAAGCACAAATCACATGTTAACATAAAATATCATCGGTTCGTCTTTTAAAAATCATATTGTTTCTTCGAAATTCCTGAAAAAACATTTATTTTGTTTAGCAAGTACAACATCTGCTAAA
>FXXK01002364.1:0-36845 GCA_900184695.1 Betula pendula | reverse complement strand
CGTTCACTTCCTCGATGCTTCGACAAATTTGGTGCTTCTTTATCGGTACTTGATCTACGAAGGAACAAATTTCAAGGTAGCATTCCAAAAACTTGGATAAAAGGAGGCCAATTGAGGATAATAAATTTTAGTCAAAACAAATTCCAAGGGCATTTACCGAGATTGTTGGCCAAATGTGCGATGCTAAAGGTTCTTGATCTTGGTGATAACCAATTCATTGATAGATTTCCATTTTGGTTGGGACATCTTTCAAATTTAGAGGTCCTCATTTTACGGTCAAACAAATTCAACGGTTCAATGGGGATACCTCAAACTTATTTTAAGTTCCCCAACATGCGAATCCTTGATATCTCCTACAATGATTTTGTGGGAAAGCTGCCATTAAGACTTCTTGAAAATTGGAAGGCCAAAAAAATCGAGAATGTGCATTCGTTAACATATATTCACGAAAATCCAGACTTTGCAATACCAAAAGGTTTTGGGAGTTTCGTTTTGCCTCGGGCTTATACTTACTCTATGATGATGACCAACAAAGGCAATAATATGTTCTACGAGAAGGTCCAAGACTTGTTCACAGCCATTGATTTCTCAAGCAACAGATTTGTCGGTGAGATACCAGAATCAATTGGAAATTTAAAAGGAGCTCAGTTACTCAATCTTTCTTATAATGCTTTCACTGGTCACATCCCATCGTCTTTAGGAAACCTTATAGAGATGGAAGCATTGGACCTTTCTCAAAACAAATTGTCAGGGGAGATTCACAACAACTAACACAACTTACTTTCTTAGAATTCTTCAATGTTTCTCATAATAATCTCATGGGAACAACATACCACAAGGGAACAATTTGATACATTTGAAAACAATTCCTTTGAGGGGAATCCAAGATTGTGTGGGGAGACCATTGACAAGGAAATGTGAGAATTCTAATGTGCTGCCTTCTCAACCTTCAATCTCTCAAGAAAGTCAAGACTTTGGACCACCATTTGAATTTAGTTGGAAAATAGTTGTGATTGGATATGGATTTGGATTTGCTGTTGGAGTAATCATTGGGCAGATTATGATTGCAAAGAAACATGGTTGGTTAATGAAGACCTTAAGATAAGGCCAGTGAGTGGGAGCAGACGTAGAAATTAAATAAAATAGTTTGGACAAGATACTTTCCCAAAGCAATCTATGATTTTTCTTTTTTCCTTCTGTGTAATGTGTTCCTTCCCCTTTTTCATTATTTTTTTGGTGTATTTTGGATTAGTTTGGCATTAAGATGTTGTATGTAAAATGCTTTGGTGGGATCGTTTATATATATGTTCTTTCTATAATTTTTTATTTTTTTGGTAGTAGAGTGCATTACTTATCCTATGATTTTGTATGATAATTTTCAATTACTTTAACTTATGAGAACAAAAAGTTCTTCATATCATATATGATAGGTATATATTTTAGTGAATGTTTCTAATGAAGTTAAAATACAAGTCAAGCATGCCTTGGGACCAGATATATGTTATTCATATTACATGCAGATATGAAACTATGTGGAGAATTGAAGCTCAAATGCCATATTTAGCAAAAAGATATGAAGATTTGAACAAAATTTAAAAGTCGCCTCAAATAATTTCCTCTAAGCTTTGATGAATCATTCCTTACCAAAAATCTTGTGCTCTCTCTCATGCTCCTCAATTTCTCCAACAATCTTTAACCTCGCGCGAGAATCTTGGAGTTCTTGATCTTTCTGGAAACAATTGTAGTGGCACCGTGGAGATTGACAAGTTTTTTAAGCTGATCAAGTATTTAACTACGTACTTTGGCACCGTGGAAATTGTGTGAAAGCTTTCTATACCTCATATGCGGTTTGACTTGCAATATGTTTTGCTGATTTGATGCTCCTGCTGGCATTGGCTACAGGTTGACAGAACTTTTGGTTAGAAGGTAGCATCTCGTCTTAACGTGAGGCCAACCATGTGAATAAATCGAGTGAGAAAGACTAAATGTGAGAGGATTCAGGTGGTTTGGAAGGATAAATACCTGTTAATCCTGTAATTGATTTGTAATGTCCTATATATAGACTCTTCAACCTGATGTTTCAATGTAATCAATGCCGGTTGTATGTGCAAGTTCTGTTTACATTTTCTTGTGTTGATTGCACCGTCATTTCCTTGGATACTCTATGGTTGGGCTAAGTAAATTTTTTATGCTTAATATGCAAAGCGAATCCTTCCATACACCCAGAGCATTTCTAGTGAACAATCCGAAACAAAATTATTTGCAAGTGACAATAATATAAATATAATTGATTTTTTTTTTCAAAAAAATAAAAAATAATATAAAGTTATTGGCGACGACTTGGAAGTCCTTGCAAATGACTTGTTATCCGCGATGATTTTATAAGTCGTTGATGATAATTAATTATTAGTGACGACATGCCTTTTCTTGACGATCTTTAATGTTAATTTCAATGACAAGAAATCGTCGTTGATAGAAAATATCAACGACGACATCAAAGTCGTCACGAATAATTTTTTATGACAAAGCAACAACGACGACATAGAAGCGACAAACTATCGTTGCTAAAAGTCGTTTGTGACGACATTTAAATATTTAGTGACGACTTTTTGTGGTTGTTAAAGACCAAAATTCTTGTAGTGACTGTGACGACCCGATTCATAATTACACTGTAGCTATATATATATTTAAAACATATAGTAATCATGAACCGGACTGATCGTCACAGGGTGATAGAAACACTTGTCATACATGTATCTCATAACATATTATGAGATTTACATTTATTACATCAGAGTCACATATCACATTATATACACTGAGCGGAAGCATATACACTATGAGAGTAAATAACATACATAGAGCTGACAACATAACTCTAATGATTAAAAGTTTATACCGTGACACATACAAAAAGAATGGCTATACAAACGTGTCACATGCAACACAAGCCATATACAAAAGAAGAGACTATCTACAAAGTCTATACAAAAAGAACACGTCCCACGACGTTAGTTTTAATAGCTAAGGTAGTACACTACGGGATCGTCATCTAAGCTCTCAGTACCTGCACCAATATCTATGTAATCATAGAGATCATCCATGATTACATAGGCGGAAAAGAGAATGAGTGAGTCAACAGTCTCAATGAATAAAAATTCACTGAGTTTTCGTAAAGAACCAATTAGTTGGTTTACATGAGTTTACAATAACAACTACTAGAAGTATGACATTTATTTCGAAACATGAACAGCTAATGAAGTAAACAAATGTAGTCATAAAACATCTTAAATATAATAATAGCTGAGTACGTATAAGCATATTCTAATCTCCCTACTTGGAAGTATACACATACGTACACGTCTATGTTATAAATATATCATATAACCCAGTTACACTCATATACAAGTATTCATTCCCTTATGGGTGAAAACATAAGCATATAAGTATATCTAAGCAATAAAACATAAATCACATATGCAGCTAGCCGTAAAAATATACATATGTGTTTTCCCATTAAACCTCATATGCATACTAATACGTTTATGATCAATAAAACATAAATCTCATATAAAACATCATATAAAACTCATCATATAAAACATGCTAATTCAAATCCAATACACACGGTATTACCCCCGTGATCAAGGTTTAGTACATACGGATTCACCCCCGTGATCAAGGCTTTTTACACACGGATTCACCCCGTGATCAAGGCTTTTTGCTTTACAAATGGTCACAGATTTACCCCCGTGATAAAGGCTTTGTACACACGATATCACCCTCGTGATCAAGGCTATTTAAACTCTTTTATCACATGCTCATAAAAACCATGTAAACATAATTGCCATATTTATTTCTCAGTACGAATTCCAATAAAACATCATTAAACTTATTCAAATCAATCTTTTCGCCATACATCATTTCTCAAATACCATAAAACTCAACATATCAATATATATATCCGCCATAGTCATAAATTACAATAAATCATCAAAACTCATAATCAATCACTCATCAAATAATCATAAATCTCAAGAAGATAATCGAAAGCACAAATCACATGTTAACATAAAATATCATCGGTTCGTCTTTTAAACAATCATATTGTTTCTTCGAAATTCCTGAAAAACATTTATTTTGTTTAGCAAGTACAACATCTGCTAAACATTGAAAACAAAACATAAAATATTTTAAGGTGTATATCATTCTCAATAAGTATAAATACTTACATTTTCCGCTTGATGCTGACAATTCTCTAGGTTGAATGCTTAAGCAATGTCCGCTGCATAATCACATTGCTAAACATCAACAACTATAAACCCATACTTATTCTAAGCTAAATAACCCATGGCATTAGGGTTTATAACAAAACCCCCAAATTAATTTGCTTATAAATACTTCCAACCATACTCTAATTCTAATATGATATTTGAACACCTAGACTATGTAAATACCCATTTTCCATGGAACCCATAGGAAACCCTAGGGTTAATTAACACTCTAAATGTAATTAACCCATATAAATAGCAATCATGGTATTTAAACATCAAAAACCCCAAATTAATCAAAACTACCAAAAATTAGGGTTTATGCCTATTGGGATAGTTTCCGAATCCGACTTCACGTTCACCTGAGAACAAGGAAAAGGTTAGACACTAGAGCTTGCTGGGGGTTGCCGGCGGGGGATAGCTCCAATGCCTAAGTTAGTTTTGATCTTGGAGAGTTTCTCTAAGAAAAAGACTTAGAATATTTTTTGGGATTTTTGTTACATACCTCTGCCACCGAACTTTTCCCCTCTTTTATATAGTGGCGGACCCCCCGAGGCTCATTTAATGAGCCTCTGTAGTGGGGCCCTGAGCTCCCCATTGTCTTCTATGCACATGCGGGCCATTAAGGATCCTTCCACGTGTCGCATATATACTGGTCCACGATATTTGAATATCCGTCTGCTTGTCACGTCAATCACATCCTGGAGGGCAGGTGAACCTTGGAAATATGCGGGGACAGCAACCGAGGCCGGCTATTTTAAATGCGAGCCATAATGGACCTTATCCTTTCTTCATCAAGGATCATTACAGCTTTTAGCTAGAGAACCGAACCTTGAGGGATAAAAGAACCTTCAATGCATCAACCGAACCTTATAACAAAGGTCGGCTGATACACGGGCTTAGGCTCCTCATATGCGGGCCGGACTAAGAAAAGGGAATATGGGCCTGCATGTATCTTTCGGGCCCAACCCCCAACAAGCTTGTTCAGGGTCGGCCTTCCCACTATAGCGTTGTAAGCCGAGGGTCTGTCAACGACCAGGAAGTCCGTCATAACAGTCTTCTCTCTAGGCGCCGAACCTGCTGTGAGTGGGAGGGAGATCGTCTCTATTGGGAGGACCTTCTCTCCTGTGAAGCCCACCAAGGGCGTGGGAGCCGGAGCCACTCGTCTCCGTTCAATATTCATTTTTTCGAAAGCAGGGAGGAACAGGATGTCAGCTGAACTTCCGTTATTGATCAGGACGCGGTGGATGTTGTAATTTCCTATCATCAAGGTCACCACCAGTGCATCATCATGGGGTAAAAGACCCTTTCTTCATCCTTCGAAGAAAACGTGACAGCGTCCAACTTTGTCTTGTGAGCCTTCGAAGGCCGTTCGAGGGAAAGTACTTCTTCAGAAGGTAACCTCCTGGCATAGGCCCGCCTCCCTGAGCTGGAGGAGCCGCTAGCTACGAAACCGCCGGCGATAGTGTGAATTCTCCCACGGGCTCTCAGTCCCTTTCGGACCCTGCTCATCGGCGGACATTGCGATTGTCATACTGCCCCGTTTCACTGTTGGCCCGGTGATGCCTTGCTTCACTATTGGCCCTGTAATTATCTGCATGACCTTGGCGTTTGGAGGGAGTGGTTGGACGACGGCGGTTGTCATACGCGCGAGCATCGTCATGATGACGCCGTTCGGTGCGCGGTTTGTCATACTTTGTGTGTCGGTTAGCTGCCACAAATCGAGCCAGTTTTCCTCCTTTGATCATTCTTTCTATCTCCATTCGTAAGGAGACGCAATCCTCGGTTTCATGGCCGTGGTCTTGATGGTAGTCACAGTACTTACGCATGTTTCGTTTCTCTGGAGGAGCTTGCATTTTCTCAGGTCGTCTCAAATCCGGGTCCTTCCGAATCTGCATGAATACTTCCGCCACAGTCGTATTTAACGGGGTAAATTCGTAGTCTCGTTCGGTTATGGGCTTTTTCTTCTCAAGCAGCTTTGCACCCTTCTTTGAACTTCTCCCATGGCTGGAAGCTCCTTCTCCCTTGTGGAATTCTTTCTTCTTGGCCTGTTCCTTTGGCTTTGCGTCTCTTTCAGCGTACATTCTTACCATCTCTTCTTGATTAATGAACTCTTCGGCTTTCTCCATGAACTCCCGTAGGGTCATTGGAGTCTTCTTTGCTAGTTCGAGGACGAAAGGCCCCTTATGCCAGAGTCCGTTTATGGCGGCCGTCAAGACCACGCTATCGGACATCTCTTCTGCTTCTACTCTCTCCTTATTAAACCTCTGAAGATAATCCTTGAGAGGCTCGGTCTCCCCCTGCTTAAGCGCAAGCATGTACTGTAGTGTGTTCTTGCGTCTCTTCGACGCGAGAAACTGTGTGAGGAAGATCTTTGCCAAGTCCTCGAAACTGTCTATGGAGCTAGCGGGCAATCCCCCAAACCATTCTTGAGCACTGCCCTCCAGAGTGAGGGGGAATGCACGGCAGACTATCTCGTCCGTCGTGTCATGTAGGTCTATATGGGCGTTGTAGGACTTCAGGTGGCCGACGGGGTCGCCCGTCCCGTCATAAGGCTTAACGGGAGGACCTTTGCGAGATGCATCTATGTACACAACATACCCAACAGATTCCATGGGCAATGTGAGGACAGGAGCAAACACTAGTCTTTGCTTAAGTTCTTAAAAACTCTCTTCACACTCATCACTCCACACATAAGGAGCATTCTTCCTTGTTAGAGCTGTGAGAGGCCCTGACAATGTGGAGAACCCTGCAATGAACCTCAGGTAATAACCTGCCAAACCCAAGAAACTACGAATCTCTCAGACACTTGTTAATCGTTCCCATTCAACTATAGCTTCACATCTTCTTTGGATCCACAGCAAGACCATCCTTGGAAACTACATGATCCAAGAATGATACCTCTTCCAACCAAAACTCACTTTTTAAGTTTGGCAAAGAGCTTCTTCTCCCTTAATACTTCTAACACTGTCTTCAAATGCTGCTCATGCTCATACGATTAGCTGAGAAGATCAAAATGTCATCAATAAATACCACTACAAATGAATCAAGATATTTATGAAATACTCAATTCATCAAGTCGATGAAAACTAATGGAGCATTGGTTAGACCAAACGGTATGACCAAAAATTCATAATGGCCATAACGTGTACGGATCGCCGTTTTTGGCACTTCTTCTTCTTGCACTTTGAGCTGGTGATATCTAGATAGAAGATCAATCTTCGAGAATACTGTAGCTCCCTTAAGCTGATCAAACAAGTCATCGATCCTAGGTAAAGGATACTTATTTTTGATAGTCACTTTGTTCAACTCCCGATAGTCTATACATAGCCGCATAAAACCATCTTTCTTCTTCACAAATAAAACCGGCGCTCCCCAAGGGGACACACTTGGCTGGATAAACCCTCTGTCCAATAGGTCTTGGAGCTGCTGTTTTAACTCTTTCAATTCTAATGGAGCCATGCGATAAGGTGCCTAGTGAATAGGCTGAGTCCCCGACATTAATTCAATAGTGAACTCAATCTCGTGATCCGGAGGCAAACTAGTAACCTCTGCAAAGACATCTGAATAGTGGCACACTACAAGAATTTCTTCTAACTTTGCTTCAATATCGGGCTTAGCAGTCACATAGACCAGATAGGCATAAGAGCCATCCTTGATATACTTATTTGCTTGTAAAGCGGAGAGGAGAGGTGGAGTAGCTCACACACGAGATCCACAGAATTTGAACTCCTTAGTATCTCGAAGCCAGAATACAACTTATCTTTTGCGACAGTCAATATTTGCTCCATACTTCGATAACCAATCCATTCCAAGAATGATGTCGAAGCCAAGCATACTAAACACTGCTGGTCTAGCTAGTAAAATTTTTCCTGCTATGACAATAGGGCAATTTTCCACATATTTCACACAAATTACCGTGTCACTAACATGATTGGTCACACAAATATTTTGCTCAAGTGGTTTTGTGTTCATATTACATAGATTCACATAAGTAGAAGAAATAAACGAAAGAGTAGCACTAGAATCAAATAAAACGCATGCAAGGCGACCAAATAGTGGAAGGGTACCTATGACTACATCAGTGCTAGGCTCTTCTTCTTCATTGTTGGCGTGAGTAGACTCTTGCTTGTGCCGGCTGCTTCGATTGATAATTGTTCCCTTGAGGCTTGTCATTGCTTTTAGTAATTGACGGGCAATCCCTTTGCATATGGCCCGGTTTGCCACAATGAAAGCAAACATTAGAACCAACCTTGCATTCCCCAAAGTGCGGCTTCTCACACTTCGCACAATTTGGCCTTGCGCTCCCATAAGCCACTGAAGTACTTCTTTTCCCATAAGAATTAGAACCACTACCACTAACGGCTTGCTTCTTAGACGGATGGATGGGAGGAGGCATACTTCTCTTTTTCTGAGCAAAATCTATTGCTACCTCTTTCATACTTTTCTCAGCAAGAGTTGCCCTGTCAACCATTTCGAGATAGTTCTTGATACCAAGGCATATGACTTTGTCCCTGACTCGTGGAATGAGGCCATAGAGAAACCTGTGGACCTTCAATTCTTCGGTCGCTATAAGAGTGGGAGCATACCTAGAAAGCTCATTAAACCGAGCGGCATATTGCTCTATGGTCATAGTACCCTGCTTGAGATCCTGAAAATCTCTGGCACATTGGAGTCGCTGAGTCTGTGGGAAGAATCGGTCATCAAGCTCTTTCTTGAACCGCTCCCATGTGATTGGGACGCCTTGGCCCAATTCTTCAGCTATCAGCCCTTTTCTAGCCAACCACCAATGGGAGGCTTCCCCTGTGAGCTTTAAACTTGCATAATTAACCTTTTGTGCATCAGTACACTGAAGAGACTCCATAAGATGTTGGATGTTTATAATCCAAGAGTCAACAGCTATTGGCCCAGTGGAGCCATCAAATGACTCAAAGTTATGGCGAAAAAAGCTAGAAGATGAGCAACCCTCTACTCTTTCACGGTCTCGTGGTTGAGGTTTGTGGTTGATTTTGAAATTGATGCAGCATTTGTTGTTGGAACTGTTGTTGCTATTCAAACTGCTGTTGTTGCATCATTTGCATATTANCACTGAAGAGACTCCATAAGATGTTGGATGTTTATAATCCAAGAGTCAACAGCTATTGGCCCAGTGGAGCCATCAAATGACTCAAAGTTATGGCGAAAAAAGCTAGAAGATGAGCAACCCTCTACTCTTTCACGGTCTCGTGGTTGAGGTTTGTGGTTGATTTTGAAATTGATGCAGCATTTGTTGTTGGAACTGTTGTTGCTATTCAAACTGCTGTTGTTGCATCATTTGCATATTAGTCAGCATAGTGGTCATGAACTGGGTTGCTTGAGCCCAAAATTACATTGGGTCAGGCATATGTGGTGGCGGTGGTGGAGGAGGAGGAGGAGGAGAAGGTGGAGGTGGGTTCGCACCGCCATTCTCATCAGCGTTGTTCTCCAACAACCTCACGTTTCGCCTGTGTTGACGCTCGGGTCTAGGAGGCATTACTCTGCAAAGTTCACATGTTAGAACCAAGTAATTCACATAGATACAAGACAAATCAATAATAGGGTGTGCATATGTAATGCAAATGCACACACAAACAATGCAAACAAGGAGTTTAAGAAGTTTTAATTACTTAGGGTTCCACTTGAAATCTTTTACGTTCCTATAGCTCTGACATTATGCCTAGACTCTATCTAGACAATCTAAAATCTATTACTCCCGTAATGGCCCTCAAAGTAAAAACGCTTTGATACCATAAGCTGTGACGACCCGATTCACAATTACACTGTAGCTATATATATATATATATTAAAACATATAGTAATCATGAACCGGACCGATCGTCATAGGGTGATAGAAACATCTGTCATACATGTATCTCACAACGTATCATGAGATTTACATCTATTACATCAGAGTCACATATCACATTATATACACTGAGCGGAAGCATATATACCATGGGAGTGAATAACATACATAGAGCTAACAACATAACTCTAATGATTAAAAGTTTATACCGTGACATATACAAAAAGAATGGCTATACAAACATGTCACATGCGACACAAGCCATATACAAAAGAATAGACTATCTACGAAGTCTATACAAAAAGAACACGTCCCACGACATCAATCGTAATAGCCAAGGTAGTAGGCTACGAGATCTTCATCTAAGCTCTCAGTACCTGCACCAATATCTATGTAACCATAGAGATCATCCATGATTACATAGGCGGAAAAGAGAATGAGTGAGTCAACAGTCTAAATGAATAAAAATTCACTGAGTTTTCGTAAAGAACCGATTAGTTGGTTTACATGAAATATCACATATTAACATAAAATATCATCGGTTCGTCTTTTAAACAATCATATTGTTTCTTCGAAATTCCTTTAAAACATTTATTTTGTTTAGTAAGTACAACATCTGCTAAACATTGAAAACAAAACATAAAACATTTTAAGGTGTATATCATTCTCAATAAGTATAAATACTTACCTTTTCCGCTTGATGCTGACAATCCTCTAGGTTGAATGCTTAAGCAATGTCCGCTGCATAATCACATTGCTAAACATCAACAACTATAAACTCATACTTATTTTAAGCTAAATAACCCATGGCATTAGGGTTTATAACAAAACCCTCAAATTAATTTGCTTATAAATACTTCCAACCATACTTTGATTCTAATATGAGATTTGAACACCTAGACTATGTAAATACCCATTTTTCATGGAACCCATAGAAAACCTAGGGTTAATTAACACTCTAAATGTAATTAATCCATATAAATAGCAATCATGGTATTTAAACATCGAAAACCCCAAATTAATCAAAACTACAAAAAATTAGGGTTTATGCCTAAACTAGATTAATTGTGAAATTGAAGTTTTAACTCATTAATTCAACAACCCAAGGCTTGCATTTTGTATATAATTTCACTACATACAAAAGCCCTAAGCCAATTTAAAGGATTTAACCTCATACCCAAAATTTGACCTAACTTAGAGAAAATTAGGGATGTCAAAATTACCTAAATCCAATCGGTAAGATGGAAGCTTTGATGTTGATAATCAAAACTCAATCCTTGCAAATGATGGTAGACTTGATTTGAACCAAAGCCCAAGCTCAAAATCCTTGCTCACATGAAAGAGAGAGTTGAGAAAGAGGGCTGGAATTTCCGGATTTGGGAGCTAAATCACATTGCTTACATCCTTAGGTGACTTTCCTCCTATAATGTTTGATGAGAATCAAAACCATGCCCAAAACCATGCTCCATGTGAAGATGAATAGACAAAATGAGAGAGAGTTGAGAGGAAATGGAAGCTTGGTCCTGAAAGAGAGAGCAAGGGGGTGCCACATGTTTTTTCCTCCAAGAGACCAAAGTGGTCCTAGCTTAAATGAGAGCAAAAACCGAAAATGCCCTTCAATGGCTTTGGTGAAGATGATGGGTAAAAAGGATATAATGGTATGACATGCTTTGGGCCCAACAACATGACTTATTCTCTTATCTTGGGCTACTATTTTTAAAAGTCATACAAGCCCAAAGTGTAAGAATAAAACACTTTGTTTTATTTTATCACACTAAATAGAATTATTTTTATTTATTCCAAATAAACCCATTAAATAATTTTTTTTTGGACATTACAGTGACAGTTACTAAACAACTGAAGTTGGAGGCATTAAATGAGAATACTGGGAAGAAGAAAGATAACCACATGACAAGTATTGTTATTGTTAGTTTTTTTTATTGGCTAAATTCGATGTCAAAGTTTTCTTGTAATTTGCTCTTAAATTATCTTCTCTTAAGTTATGTTTTTTGAGCTCATCTCTAGTTTGTCTAGAGTTAGTATGGACGCATCAGCCATAGAGAGCTTCATCTCTAATCTTGTCCACAGTTAGTACGGACGCATCAGCACAGAGAGCCTCGTCTCTAATCCCGTCAGCAGTCAGTACGAACGCATTAGCCACAGAGAGCCTCGTCTCTAATTTTGTCCGCAGTCAGTACAGACGTGGTTATTTTTCAGAAGCCACAGAGAGCCTCGTCTCTATTCTCATCCGCAAATAGTATGTATGAGACTTCCAAAGACGCTCGGTTGCAATCTCGGCTGCAATAAGTACGAACACACTTATTTTCTTAGCCGTGGATTTTCAGGTTTAACCTAGATGCGTACGGACGAGCTTCAACCTCATACGGACGCCGACCTTGTTTAATGCTGAAATACTTTTCCAGCTAGAACTAGGTTTTCTCAAAGGCTATATATAGAGGCTTTCTGAACACGGCTTTTTTGGGGATTCAAAGGCTATTTTATGTGTGCTAAGAGAGGTTTAGGCTTGTTAGAACAAATCATATTGTTCGTCTCTTAGAGTTTATTTAATCCTTGTTTACGACACTTGAAGCCTATCAGAGTTCTGGTAAAGGAAGATCAAATAGAAGAACTTTCCAAAGGTTCTGGGAGAACTACTGCGGTGGGGGGTAAGCGGGTCACTTGTCTAGTACAAGAGTGTGTCTCTCACAAAGTTTTGTAAGTATGAACACTTTGTAATTTTTCGTCTTCTATAGTGCATGATTTTTCTGGGTTTGGCTACCTCAGAGTGGTTTTACTTTTGAAGAGTTTTTCAAAAGGTTTCCACTTCGTAACCAAAATATTTGTGTCGTGTGATTTATTGCTTTCATAATATTTTGTGTGGTTGAATATTTTTAAAAATTCCGTGTTTATTTGAGTATACACCTATTCAACCCCCCTTCTAGGTGTTATTTGGAGTTCGTTTATTATTTTCAATTGGTATCAGAGAGGGTTCACTCTGTTTTCAATTCCTGAGTGTGATCCTAGACTCTGTTTTCAATGATTCTTAATCTTAATACCAATAGAATTCCTTGTTTTGATGGTAATAACTATGCTATTTGAAAAATACGTATGAAAGTATACCTTAGATCTATAGATACATGGGAACTTGTTGATCCTGGATGGACACGTCCGAAGGAACCAATGATCTCATGGTCTAAAGATGATAAGGTTGCTTCCACTCGTAATGATAAAGCCTCAAACGCAATTTTCTTGGCAGTTACAGCAACAGACGAATTTATTCGTATTTCGATTTGTGAACTTGCCAAGGATGCTTGGAGAATTTTGCAAGTTACTCATGAAGGAACAGAAACTGTTAAATTTTCAAAACTTCAAATATTTATTTCAAAATATGAAGGGATTAGGATGCCAGAAGAGGAAACATTTGATGAATTTTATACTAAATTAAGTGTTATTCGAACCTCTATGATTGGTCTTGGAAAGGTAGTTTCAGATGAGGAGATTGTCAGGAAGATTTTGAGATCTTTTCTTAAAAGATTCAGATCCAAGGTGACAGTCATTGAGGAAAGCAGGAACATTAAAGAAATAAAAGTTGAAGAACTGGTCAGATCTCTTCAAACTCATGAGCTCAATCATTTTCAAACTAAGAAGAACAAAGGGATTGCTCTCAAGATTGCCAAGAACGTTGATGACTCCTCTGATGAAGAATCAATGGACAATGAAGAACTGGTGATGTTTGCAAGAAAAATCAAAAAATATTTCAGGCCCAAGAGTGGAAATTTCAGAAATCAGAACAACAAATTTCCTGAGAAATTCAAGAATGATTTTAAAGGAGTAAATCAAGGGAGAGCTGAGTCAGGAAAGAAAGACAAGGTTACAAATGGTGTGAAGTGTCATGAATGCGGAGGAATCGGGCATATTCGTGTGGATTGTGGAAACCTGAAAAAAATCCAAAGGTAAAGCTTTTAATACTACACAAAATGACGAGTCTGACAAAGAAGATATCGAACAGACTATTGAAGATGGGGTAAATTATCTAGCTTTTACAACTTCTTACAGTGAATTTTCTGATACTAACGAATATGTTACTGCAGATGTGAAAGGGTCTTCTGATGAAGAAGGTGAGGACAAGTTGCAGGATGTTTATAATGTTTTTTTATAAAGAATTCTCTAAATTGCATAAATCTAACAAATGCACTTTGAAAAATCTAGAAGAACTTATTTTTGATAAAGAAAAGCTTCTTCAAGATTTAACTGATTCCAATGCCATTTGCAATACTCTTAAATCTGAAAATGCCTTGCTAATTGTTAAGGTTAAATCATTAGAGAAAGAATTGTGTGAATTAAAGACTCATCTAACCAAATTCTCTAGTGATAAGATGTTGAATGAACAAAAATTATTTTCTGATAAAACTGGGCTAGGTTTTGATAAATATGCTGCTTCATCTTCTAACGCATCTTCTTCTAAGATTATGTTTGTCAAGCCTAACCTAAGTGCAACCACAATTGGAGAAGAATGTCCAAAAATTGGAAAGAAGGTTCCCCTGCACACCAACATCAAAGCTGAGGCTAAAATACTTCAAAGGAAGCAATTCAAGCCAACTTTCATCCCGACCTGTCATCACTGTGGAGTTGCAGGTCATACTCGACCCTATTTTTTTCAACTCCGTGCTCAAAATCCCTGGTCAAAGAAGCATGCTCCTCAAAGGAATGAACCGGGAATAGAAAATCAACTGAAGGTTCTGATTGATCAAGTTAAACTCATCAGTGAAAAATTAGCTGAGCTGTCCACCTCAAAGGCAGCAGTTGCAGTGACAAAACACCATATGAAGAGTGCTTCCAAAGACAAACAAGTATGGGTCAAGAAGGAGGATCATCTTTGTCATGTGGTTCATACTGCATTAAAAGTTCTCGATACTTGCCTTTGGTATCTAGATAGTGGCTATTCAAAACACATGACCGGTGACAAGACTCTCTTCACCAAGCTGACATAAGGTAGAGGTGGAAACATTACCTATGGCGATGGCAGCAAGTCCAAAGTAATAGGCAAAGGCTCAGTGAAAATCCCAGTGGCCCTTACCCCTCAAGAAGTCCTATACGTAGAAGGCCTTAAAGCAAATCTCTTAAGTATTAGTCAGTTTTGTGATCAAGACTTTGTTGTCCAATTTTCGAAGAATGAATGCAATATTTTTGACAGCAATGGAAAGTGGCTAATGGGTGGTGAATGAACAAGTGACAACTGCTATGGTTTATCTACCTATCCTCAAGTCAATTGCAATAAAGCCACTATTGACAAAGAAGATTTATGGCATCAAAGGTTGGGCCACATGAACTATTCAGACTTGGTCAAAGCAGCTAAGAGGGGAGCAATCATTGATTTACCAAAGATGGACAAGATAGAGAAAAGCGTTTGTGGAGCATGCTAGCTAGGCAAACAAATCAGAACCCCTCACAAGAAAACCGCTGGTATTCGCATTTCTCACAATTTATAATTACTTCATATGGATCTCATGGGGCCAACTAGAACTGAGAGCTTAGGCGGGAAGAGATACATCATGGTTATTGTTGATGATTACTCTTGATAAACCTGGGTTGTGTTACTTCGTGAATCAGATGCATTCAGCCAAACACAAATTTTGTTCAAAAGAATTCAGAATGAACAAGATTGCTCTATCAAAAGAATTCGGAGTGATCATGGTAGGGAATTTGAAAACTCAAGATTTGAAGACTTCTACAATGAACATGGCATCACACAAGAGTTTTCAGCCCCTATTACCCCACAGCAAAATGGGGTAGTTGAACGCAAAAAT
Source organism: Betula pendula (assembly GCA_900184695.1). Classification (NCBI taxonomy): domain Eukaryota; kingdom Viridiplantae; phylum Streptophyta; class Magnoliopsida; order Fagales; family Betulaceae; genus Betula; species Betula pendula. The sequence continues at coordinate 20,943 of FXXK01002364.1, read as the reverse complement.
CGGGTTATCCAAGATATGGCTAGGGTGATGGTACACACCAAGCATCTAGCTCAACATTTCTGGGGAGAAGTAGTGCATACAGCATGTCATATTATCAACAGGGTGTACTTGAGACTTGAGACTGACAAGACCCCATACGAGCTATGAAATGAAAGAAGCCAACCGTCAAGTACTTTCGAGTTTTTGGAAATACATGTTATATCCTTTGTGATAAAGAAAACTTGGAAAAATTTGAGGCAAAAAGTGATGAAGGAATTTTTCCTGGATACTCTTCCACAAGTCGTGCTAGCAGAGTTTACAATAATAGAACAAAAACTGTCATGGAATCTATCAACGCGGTAGTTCAAGATACTTCTCTGGATGCAATGGTTTAGGGGGAGCCAAAGGAAGTCATCGAAGAAATTCTAGAATCCAAAGATAAAGAGGAAGAAGTCTCTTCATCCCATCAAGGAGAATCATCTTCTTCACAAGAAGAGTCTCCATCTCCGGAATCATCTCCTCTACAAAAGATTCTCCATCTCCCCCACAGCTTCAGACCTTCACCAAGGAACCTTCTTCACGAGTCAAGCTGAATCACCCCACAACTAATCTTCTTGGTGATGTTCATGAAGGTATGCGACTACGGAATCGAGTTGTTAATCAAGTCTCCTACTCTTGCTATCTATCTCAACTTGAGCCTAAGAAGGTAGAAGAAGCTCTAGACGATGAAAGTTGGATCAATGCTATGCATGACAAACTGCATCAATTCACTCGCAATGAGGTATGGTCTCTAGTTCCTCGTCCTTGTGATCGAAATGTTATTGGAACTAAATGGGTGTTCAAAATTAAATCTGATGAACATGGGATGGTTGTGAGGAATAAAGCTAGATTAGTTGCTCAAGGTTACACTCAGGTCGAAGGGATAGATTTTGATGAAACCTTTGCATCAATTGCTCGACTGGAATCTATTCGGGTGTTGCTGGCCATAGCTTGTCATTTAGGGTTTAAACTCTACCAAATGGATGTAAAGAGTACTTTTTTGAATGATCTATTGCAAGAAGAAGTCTATGTTGAGTAGCCCAAGGGATTTCAAGATCCTTCACACCTAGATCATGTCTACAAATTGAAGAAAGCTCTCTATGGTCTTAAACAAGCACCTCGTGCTTGGTATGAGCAGCTCACAACCTACTTATTGGCTCATGGTTTTGTTAGAGGTCAAGCTGATTGCACACTGTTCCTTCGTTCTCATGGATAGCAAAAGTTGATCGCACAAATCTATGTTAATGATATCGTTTTCGGTGCTACCATCGATTCTCATGCCCATCAATTTTCAAATGAAATGAAGAATGAGTTTGAGATGAGTATGATTGGAGAACTCACATATTTCTTAGGCCTTCAAGTGAAGCAATCCTCCGAAGGAATCTTCATTTCTCAAACCAAATATGCTCGAGATTTGGTTAAAAGATTTGGACTCAATGGCAAAAGTCATGCTCGTACCCCCATGAGCACGAGTGTGAAAATGAGTGCTGATCTTCTTGGCACCAATGTTGACTAGACTCTATACCGGAGTATGATTGGAAGTCTCATCTACCTTACAGCAAGCCGACCTGATATCTCTTCCAGTGTTGGTGTTTGTGCTCGATATCAATCCAATCCCAAGGAATCTCATCTCACTACAGTCAAAAGAATAATACGATACGTCAATGAGACTGTCAATTATGGGATTTGGTACTCTAGAGATACCAATCTAGAGCTTGCTGGATACACCGATGCTGACTGGGCAGTAATGCTGATGATCGGAAAAGCACCTCAGGCGGCTGTTTCTATGTTGGTACCAATCTTGTTGCTTGGATGAGTCGTAAGCAAAATTCTATCTCTCTTTACTGCTGAGGCTGAATATAGGCTGAATATTGATGTGGATGAAGAAACTCCTTGGCGATTATGAAATTGCCCACGACACAATGGTCATCTATTGCGACAATACCAGTGCTATCAATATCTCCAAGAATCCTGTTCAGCACTCCCGCACCAAGCACATTGATATCAGGCATCATTTTCTTTGTGACTTGGTCGAATCTAAGGTGATATCTTTTGATTTTGTTCCCACCGACAACCAATTGACTGACCTCTTCACCAAACCTCTAGATGGTCTTAGGTTTGAGTATCTTAGGAAAGCTATTGGTGTGTGTAAGATTCACTGATCTGTCATTCAACATGCCTAGGATAGTCTTAATTGCATTCCATTATTGTTCCTAAAGCATCTCATTTTTACATTTTTTTTTTCTGGTCTTTGTTGTTTTTTTTTATTAAAAAAAAAAAGAAAAAAAAAAGGGGGAAGTCTGATTCTCTGTGTGCTCTTTTTCAACTGAATTGGAAGTGGTGCTTTAATATTCTTCAGAATTTTTCGGTATCATTTTACTTGAGAACTTCTAATCTTTTCTTTCCTTTTTTCTTATTGTGAGCTTTCTTTTGCATGAGATGACTATTTTTTTTAATGGATCTTTATTTCTTCTATCTTATCCAAGAAGTTTGGGGCACATTTATTTCATGCTCTCTTCTCATGCACGAATGTTATATTTTTGAATAAGATGGATTGCATCATTTTGTAGCAGTGAAACCATCTTGTGAGGAATGTTTGTCTAGCTTTTCGGTCAAATTGACCACTTGCTAGTTGAACGTAGGACCTAAAAATTCTTACGCTTCTTCTTGTTGTGATAAAAATCCTTCGTAACAAAGACACATTCTCAAAAAAAAATATTTGAACTAAAAGTTCTGTGTCTATACTTTGCTTGAACTTTGTCCCTTTAAATAAAGTTTGACTTTTGACCTGATGTGCTAGACCTTCTTCATCATAAGGTGTATTTCACTTCACATGTCATGCAGCTCATTCTTATTCTTTTTGCCGACATGAAACACTACATGAGCATGTTTTGAGTGGAACACATTCTTTTGGTCCTTGATAAGCCTAATCTTGATCCATTCATCTTTCAAAATTTTTCATGCACTTTTGCTCTCTTTAAGAATTTGTGGATTTTATTGCTCCTTTGTTCTTTGGTGAAAGACTCTTCAAAATTCTCTACAATATTTTTCCACCAATTTTTGTTTTATTTTTTTTTTGGAGAGAAATTATTGAAATTTTTTTTGGGGACTCTCGTACGTACAGGCCCAGGTCACGTACAGACAAATTGACTAAAGCGTACGTACGAGATCATAACTCGTCCATACGTGCTCTGGCATGTGCGTTTAAAGCCGCACTTTGGTTCTCTTTTGTTTCACAACTCAAAATTCTCTCCATCTCTCTCGAGCCGCAGTGTAGACCCCAACCTTGCAAAAGTTTTTTTTTTTTTTCTCTTTCGTTCTCTTCAAATCAAGTAAGTGTGTTTTCTTTCTTTTCCATTACATTTTGCATCTGCATTGCACTTATTAGGTTTCAGTTTTTATTTATTTATTTATTTAGTTATTTCATTTTTTTCTTTTGTCATCAACATCTTAGCTAGGGTTGCTTAAATTTCTTGGTTCTTTTTGTTTTTTTTTTTTGTTGGTTTGCTTGCTATGGGTTGTATCCCATTCTTTGCATGTTATATTTTGGGTAAATTTCATGTTTGGGGGTTACTTTGTTCATGTTTCCATTTTTTATGCCCACCAAGTGTTTGATGAAATGCCACTATGACTTCCTTCTCCTTTTTTCTCAACCTTCTTCATCATTTTTAGTCACATTTTTCTTTCTAATTGATTTTGGTTGAGTTTTGGCAGACAATGGCAGGCGGAGTTCCATTTCCAGAAAATTACCCATTCGTTCAACTTCCAAAAGTCAAAAGCGAAAGGAGAGTTCTACGGCTCCGGAGGCTGCTTGGGACTCTACTGATCCCATTCTTTCTGGTCCTGAGATTGGATTTAGGTTCCGCAACAAGTCTGCATCTGAGACGTTTTATCAAAGTTTTGAAGATAGGATGGTAATGGTCGAACGTACTGTCAATTGTTCTGATCTTCAAGATGGGAATTTGGGTTTATTCCTTGGTTGTTTTCTCAGCGATAGTGGGACTACTTTGTTCTTCCTCTGGCTCGCCCGTATGTGGAGCTTGTCCGTGAATTCTATGCCAATATCAAGGGACTATCCAAGGACCCTCTCCGGCTCGTTACCTTTGTTCGCAGACTAAAGATTGAAGTCACTGAAGATCTTATCTCTTCAATCACTGGTATTTCGAAGGTTGAAGATCCCGGATATCCTTTTCTTACCTTGGAGTTTCCTTCCAAGTGCGACATGTACCAAGTATTCAATCCAATTGGTACTCACCAGCGTTGGCATGTATACATGAATGTGCTTCCCACGGATCATCTTACTCAACCAGTAAAGTTGCTTGCTCGCATCATGCTCATCAATATCTACCCTCTTGACCATCATTCTGATCTTGGGGTACCTCGGGCAAGGTTTCTTTATGCGCTCCTAACTGATGCCCCGAATGATTTTCCATCTTTCTCTCTCTAGCTCATGTATGACACGTTCGATGAAAAGAGTACCTCTGTACCTCTTGGCAGCCTCATTTCTCGCATCTGTGAGCATTTTTTTACTGTCCATAGTTATTTATGGTTATTGACTAAACTTTGATATTTTAGTTTAGACTTTATGTTTGTTAAAACTTTGATATTTTAGTTGTTTTGTCATCGAATTGACAAAAGGGGAGCTTGTTAGTTTTTTTTTTTTTGTGGCTAAATTCGATGTCAAAGTTTTCTTGTAATCTGCTCTTAAATTCTCTTCTCTTAAGTTATGTTTTTTGAGCTCATCTCTAGTTCTTCTGGAGTTAGTACGGACACATCAGCTATAGAGAGCTTCGTTTCTAATCTCGTCCGCAGTTAGTACGGACGCATCAGCACAGAGAGCCCTTGTCTTTAATCCCGTCCGCAGTCAGTACTGACGAATTAGCCACAGAGAGCCTCGTCTCTAATCTCGTCTGCAGTCAGCACGGACATGAGCCATAGAGAGCCTCGTCTCTAATCTCGTTCGCAGTCAGTACGGACGTAGTTATTTTTTAGAAGCCACAGAGAGCCTCGTCTCTATTCTCGTCCGCAGACAGTACGTACGAGACTTCCAGAGACGCTCGGCTGCAATAAGTACGGATGCACTTGTTTTCTTAGCCGTGGATTGTTAGGTTTACCCTAGATGCGTACAGACGAGCTTCAACCTCATACAGACACCGATCTTGTTTAATGCTGAAATACTTTTCCAACTAGAACTAGGTTTTCTCAAAGGCTATATATAGAGGCCTTTTGAGGCTATTTTATGTGTGCTAAGAGAGGTTTATGCTTGTTAGAATAAATCATATTGTTCCTTTCTTAGAGTTTATTCAATCCTTGTTTACGACACTTGAAGCCTATCGGAGTTCCGGTAAAGGAAAATCAAATAGAAGAACTTTCCAAAGGTTCTGAGAGAACTACTGCGGTAGAGGGCAAGCGGCTCACTTGTCTAGTACAAGAGTGTGTCTCTCACAAAGGTTTTGTAAGTATGAATACTTTGTAATTTCTCGTTCTTCTATAGTGCATTGATTTTCTGGGTTTGGCTGCCCCGAAGTGGTTTTACTTTTGAAGAGTTTTTCAAAAGGTTTCCACTTCGTAACCAAACTATTTGTGTCATGTAATTTATTGCTTTCATAATATTTTGTGTGGTTTAATATTTTTAAAAATTCTGCATTTATTTAGCATACACCTATTCAACCCCCCTTCTAAGTGTTATTTGGAGTCTGTTTATTATTTTCAGTTATAGTTCTACATACGTGTCCTTTTGTCCAACCACCAATAATTTTAGGACTCAATATCTAATAAAAGTTAAGTTTGCCCAATAATGAAGGCTAAAGCATATGATAATTCTACGGACAATGAAAAGCACATGATGGAATTAATTAATTAGGTGTAAATCAGGAACAGGTCTTTTTATGTTTTTTACTTTTTTTGCTTTATCAACTTTCTTATTCTTTCTCTATTTTTTCTAAAATTTATTCTAATCAAGACGAAAGCCCTTACCCCTTAAAACAACCCCTTGTAGTTAATAAAAATGAAAAATAAAAGAAATACTATTTGAGCCAAATAAAGTCATTCTTGATAAAATCCATTCTTAAGTTGAATGTTGTTGGGTAGATATTTTTTTGGCCTTGTGATGAGCAGCCGAAATTTTCATCATAATTTACGAGGGACTGTTAATCACCAATAAATTTTGATCATAAGTCCTAACTGCCAATTGGATCGTCATTACAAGATATAATTTTTTTTTTATAATGGAATTTTCAAAAGTATCAATGCCTGAATCTTTAAATTTTTTTATAATTTTTTTTTTTTAAAAAAAAAATATGAGTATTTTGAGAATTTTGACATGATTTAATGAAAAATCCTATTAAATACAAGTAAGTGGAAGAAATTAGAAGTTCAAATATAAATGAAAGAATACGTTACTTCTATAATTCTATTCATAATATTGTAAGTTTAGGTTATGTTTGGTACAATGAATGACTATTCCAAGGAATAGCTTTTATTAAGAATGGAAGGAGTGTAATATTAGCTATTTTCATGGCCACGAGGGAATGACTATTCATTCAATTGAGGAAATAGTCATTTCTCTTAAATTGGGAGAATCACCATCCCCGTTCGAATAAGCACAGAGGAAATGGTGAGTGTGTTTGTTAAATGGTTAGAGATGATTTTGTTTTGAAATAGTAATAAGAAGTGATTGATGTGATATAAAGTAGGAAGAATGTTGTAAATTTTTTATATGAAAAAGTAAAAAATTTTGTTTTTTAGTGAGTTTTTTATTTGAATAGTAATAAAAAGTAAATGATGTGATATAAAAAGTAAAAAAAGTTATTAAAAAGTGATTGATAGAATATTAAAAGTAGTATTGATTTTGAGGGAGAAAAAAAAAGGGAAGGAGAGAAGTGTTTAACAAACGGTCCGGTTACATTCGGATAATTTGATAAAGAATTTTGTTTGTAAATTTTTTTGTTTAAATAGTAATAACAAGTACTTCATCTGATATAAAGGTTTTTTATTTTTGCTTCATTAAATTTCTTATAATTTCTCTATATTTCCTAAAAGTTCTTCCAACCAATTTTATTTGATTTTTCAAAACTTTTGAGTTTATTTTAATCATTAGAGTTCAGAATCATCAATGGATAAAATCTTTGTAATTATAAGAAAGAAAGATGACATTAGTCTTCTATTGCGTTGAAAAAGAAGTTGGATCAGAGGTAATTAATGAAGGATCATATTGGTAGAGGGGAGAGAGTGACAGCTTGACTTCAACGGCAACGAGTGAAACAGCACATAAATGATTTATCTCTCATCCCTCCAACCCTTCATTTTGATTGGACACACCAAATCTGATCGTCATACGTAACAAATCACAAAGTATCGAATGATAAGGACAAATGGTAACAGCATCTTATAATGGGACTGATCATTACTTGTGATCTAAGATCTCCTAACACACGCAAACGACTTGATCTACACTTGCGACCGCCGAGCTTTCATATTAAGTGCACAAAACTTCTGTCCAGCCTATAAATGAAAGCTCTCCTTCTGAGCTTTACTTCCAAGCCAAACAAACTTCATTATGGGTTTCCCGCGCTCTCTCTCCATTTTCATGCCCTTGCTTTTCTTACTTTCACAGTTGCATCTTATATTCACTCTTTCTTTTCCTGTTATGCAACCCCTGTGCCATCATGATGAGAGCTCTGCCTTGTTGCAATTCAAGGAAAGCCTTATCTTAGATGAATATGCATATTGGGTTGCTTTTGCTCTTGGACAAAGTAGTGCTTGTCAAAAGGTTGCGTCTTGGAAAGCAGAAGGAAACAAAAGTGATTGCTGCTCATGGAATGGGGTGGAGTGCGATGAGGACATAGGTCATGTAATTGGCCTCGACCTCGGTGGCAGTTGCCTAAAAGGTTCTATTAACTCTAGCAATAGCCTTTTTCGCCTTATTCACCTCCAAAGGCTTAACCTTGCCTACAATGACTTTAACTACTCTCAAATTCCATCCCAAGTACGTGATTTTTCAAGATTAACACATCTCAATCTCTCTTCGTCTCATTTTTCTGGTCAAATCCCGTTAGAAATTTCACAATTGTCGCACTTGTCATCCCTCGATTTGTCTGATAACAATTTGGAACTCAAAAAGCATAGCTTTGTGGTGCCTAATATTTTAGCAAACTTGTCTTCTTTAACGTTCCTCTCTCTCCGTGATTTGTGGTTTGTATGGAGAATTTTCAATGGGCATCTTTAAGCTATCAAATTTACGGTTTGTTTCTGTGGGTGACAATGAAGGCCTCACCGGTTATTTGCCAGACTTTACATGGAGTAGTCTGCTTGAGACATTGGATCTGACATTCACAAATTTCTCAGGTGAGCTACCTGCTTCCATGGGAAACCTTGGCTTCTTGACTGAGTTGCTCATCTCGCTTTGCAATTTCTCGGGGTCCATTCCTTCTTCGCTTGGTAACCTCACTAAACTCACTTCTCTTTACCTTTCATATAACAATTTCGTGGGTAACATTCCGCCTTCACATGGAAAGCTTGTTCAGCTTTCTACTTTATCTATTAGCTTCACTCAATTGACAGGTTCAGTCGCTTTTGAGCTTGTAAACTTGCCCCAACTGAGTTATGTTGATTTAGGTAATAATCTTTTGAGTGGTGAAATGCATTTCGGGTTCATGAATGAGACACGATTGGAAGCCCTTGACCTGAGCGAGAATCGATTAATTGGTCCAGTTACTTTTGGGCTTATGAACTTCACACAATTACGTTCCTTGGACCTTTCAGCCAACAATCTCCATGGTCAAATTTCAAACTCAATCTTCAACTTCAAGAATTTTGAATCTCTTGATCTTTCTGAGAACTACCTTAATGGCATTGTGGAGTTTGACGAGCTTGTTAAGCTCAAAACATTTAACTACATTGGATATTTCTGGTAATCCATTGTCGTTACGTACTAATGAAAGCAATGACAATGCTACTCTTCAAAAGTGTAAATTTTTAGGATTTTCTTCATGCAACTTGAGTGAGTTTCCAAAGTTTTTTTTTTTTTTGATGAATAAGAGAGAATTTCATTCAACAAACAGAAAAACTATACAAGCAAACCAGCAACACTGCTGGAAACGAAACCAAACAAGGGAAAAAAAAAATAGTCTACTCCCACAACAGCTCCCATACCACCTAACTACTAAGTTGCTGAGAACCAGGGAACTAGAAAACAGAGCAATCTAAGGACCAGACCAGCAGACACCAAGCTCAAACCAGGACCTCCAAAGGGATGTTCCAGTTGTGACAGAGCAAGGCATTCTCATGACTGCCTTTGAAATGACCACGGCCCAAGATCCTTGTTCTTACCTCCCAAATGATCAGCTTCATGAGTTGATCCTCTGTTTTGGATATGCCATTATGTTTGATGTCATTACGATTTCGCCATAGATGGTATACAGTAGAACATAAAACCAGACAACATAACAAGTTCCTAACAAGTTCTTTTTTGATTAAGAAGAAAAATGGAAGCCAATATTTCCCACCACAAATATCTACTTACAGATTATATGCACATCATATTAAAAAATACTCCATATCCCAAATACGTTGCCAAAGCCTCGACAGTATCATTGCAACTGTTAAAAGCAAGGTAGTAGAGACAGAGGGTAGATGCTTTCTTTCAGCCATTCCATCGAGACCTGTACAAGGATTATTTCATGTTTAGAATACAAATTAAATAGTTAGGGTCATTTATTTTGTGTTTCATTCTTTCACTAAAAGTGAGGATCTTGACATTGAAAGAATGCAAATAACAGGGGAAAGTTTTTCTTGATATATTAAACAGTGATGTACACTACATTATATACAATTGGAGCTGGTGATTTACAATAAGGTAAATGATGTACAATAAGGAAGTGCAGTGAGACAGGTTCCACATAATATGGGATTGTTGATTACAAAAGGAAATGAGTACGTGGTAATTAGTGCAGCTGTGAATGTCATGAAAAGATCTTTCCTTGTGAGATTGAGCATCCTTTGCTGTCATGGTCGACTATGGTGGTATTTTTCCTTTCCTGTATTATGTGCCATTGCATTACTTTCCTTTGTTATATAGCCTGTAGCTGTAGGACAGATACTTGTTATATTGGTTGACGCTCCATGATTAATGCTTGCTAGGTTGGCAGATCCTTCTTGATTTATTTTCTGCTGTAAGACAATATCTTGGATGGTAGCAGTATCTTCTTGAGTAAATGCTTGGTCTTGTTCATGAGTATTATTGACATTCGGACCACATATCTTAACAGCCCCCCGCAAGCTTATGGGGGGAACCACCATGAGCTTGAATTTTAAGAACAAAAATTGGGCAGAGGATAGGCCTTTGGTGAAGATATCAGCCACTTGGTCAGAAGACTTAATGAATTTAATCATAATATCACGATTAACTACTTTTTCCCGAATAAAATGATAATCGACTTTGATGTGCTTGGTTCGGGCATGAAACACAGGATTGGAAGCTAATGCAAGGGCACTAACATTGTCACACCATAAGACAGGAGCTGTGGGGAGAGAGACGCCAAGGTCTCTAAATAACATGCGTAACCAATATAATTCAGCCGTGGTGAGGGCGAGAGAACGGTATTCAGCCTCAGTGCTCGAACGAGAAACAATGGCTTGTTTCTTGGTACTCCAAGACACGAGACAATTACCAAGAAAAATAGCAAATCCTGAGGTAGACCGGCGATCATCAGGGCTGCCAGCCCAGTCGGAATCACAATAAGCAGATAAGTGGAAAGAACCCTTGGTGTAAAGGATTCCATGATCAATAGAGTTCTTCAGGTATCGTAATACACGTTTGGCAGCAGTCCAATGGGTAGAGGTGGGAGCATGCATATGCTGGCAGAGTTGATTCACAGAGAACGCAAGTTCAGGGCGAGTCAAGGTGCAGTATTGGAGGGCCCCTACGACATGTCGATACTCAGTGGGATCTGAAAGAGCGGTGCCATCATATTTGGAGAGTTTGGAGCCCGAAGGACATGGAGACTTTGAGGGTTTAGCACCCAGCATGTTAACTCTGTGGAGTAAATCTGAAATATACTTGGCCTGGCACAAGTGCAATCCAGAAGCAGTACGAGTGGCCTGAATCCCAAGGAAAAAGCCAAGTGGTCCCAAATCTTTGAGAGGGAATTCAGTCTGCAAGCGAGCAATGAGAGAGCTAATGACAGTAGGGTTAGTGCCAGTGAGAAGGATATCATCGACATAGATTAACATAAATAACTTGAGATGGCCACGGTGATAAAGAAACAACGATGGATCAACTAAAGATGCTTGAAAACCCAATTCCAAGAGAAAATTAGACAACCGGTTGAACCAGGCTCGAGGAGCCTGTTTTAACCCATATAAAGATTTGTGTAATTTGCAAACATAGTGAGGATATTCTTTGTCCACAAAACCTTGAGGTTGTTCCATGAACACCGCTTCCCCCAAGAAACCATGCAAGAAGGCATTAGAGATGTCAAGCTGCCGGATGGACCAATCATACTGAACTGCCAAACTCAAGATAACCCGAATGGTGGAGGGTTTGATCACGGGGCTAAAGGTTTCATTGTAGTCGATTCCACATTGTTGATCAAAACCCTTAGCAACTAAACGTGCTTTGAATCTGTCCACAGACCCGTCTGGTTTTTGTTTGATCTTATACACCCATTTGTTGCGGATAATATTGTGATCAAGTGGCCTGGGGCAAAGGGACCAGGTGCCATTGGCTAAAAGAGCGTCAAATTCTTGTGTCATAGCAACCTTCCAGCGTGAATCAGTGATGGCTTTGGAGAAGCAGCTTGGTTCTTTCTCGGTTAAAATCGTATGAAAAGCCTGGAGAGGGTGACGAGTGGAGGTATAAAGCTGATAGCCAGGAAAAGACTTGGGCTGAAGAGAGCCAGTTCGAGAACGTGTGGTCATGGGATGTGACAATGGGGGAGTAGGGGATAAAGGATGAGAAGATGGTTGGTCAGGCATAGTAGGATGCTGCAAGGAGGAATTTAATTCCATAGAAGGGGAGTTGCTGGGTAAGGGGGTTGAAGAAGGAAGAGTAGGATTAGGAGGAAGTGAAGGTAATTGAGAGGCAGGGATGGAGTGTGGAGCAGATATTGGTGCAGAAGTATAAGGAATAAAATCAGGTAAAGCATTAAACGTAGGGAGAGGAACACTTACCGGTAGTAGGAAGGGAAGATCGTCCTTTGCAGCAATCTTGGAAGGCAGGGATACAGCATCTTGATCCTTGGCTGGAAAGGAAGTTTGATCAAAAACCACATGTCTCGACATATACACTTTATTGGAGATGGGGTCCAAACATTTATAACCAGCATGGTGATAACCAAGAAAAATACATGACTTGGATCGAAAATTCAATTTGTGCATACCATAAGGACGAAGTAGAGGGTAGCATTTGCAACCAAAGACTCTCAAAATTTTGTAATCTGGTTCTTTGTTATAAATTTTGGAGTAAGGAGATGTGTGGTCAAGGATGGGAGTGGGCAATCTGTTAATGATGTATGTAGCACAAATAAAGGCATCAACCCAATATTTGTTGGATAGATGTGAGTGTGCAAGCAGTGTTAGGCCAGTTTCAAGAATGTGTCTTAGTTTCCTTTCGGCAAGACCATTTTGTTCGGAAGTGTGAGGGCAAGTTTTGCGATGAACAATTCCATGTTTGTTAAGAAATGATTGAAATTGTAGTGAATTAAATTCTCCACCTCCATCAGACTGTAGCTGTTTGATGGTAGTGGAGAATTGATTCTCCACAAGTAATTTAAACTTAACAAAATGGTCAAAAACTTCAGATTTGGTGTAGAGAGGATATATCCAAGTAAAGCGTGAGAAGTCATCAATGAAAATAACGTGATATCGACAGCCACTCACAGATTGCACAGGTGAAGTCCACACATCAGTATGGATTAATTGAAGTGGTTGGGTTGAAATGCGATTGGAAGAAGAAAACGGTTGCCTTTTGCTTTTGCCTAATTGACAAGAATCACATACAATATCTTTATTGAAATTATTGAAAGATAAAGGTAAACAACAGTGCTTGATAACATGAGACACAACAGGGAGGGAAGAGTGTCCTAGTCTATAATGCCACCCCAAAGAGGAGGTTTTTATTCCAATGAAAGCAGAAAAAGAGGAATGTCGAGTATGCCGATTCTTGAGTAAATCCCTTTGAAGCCGAATTGGGTAGAGACCATTTTCACTTCTGCCTTCCAGGAGTACTGCATGGGTCCGAAGGTCCTTCACATAAAAATGATTTGCCGTAAGTATGAAGTAACAAGAATTGTCACGACAAAAACTTTGAATAGATAATAAGTTGGTAGTAGCATTAGGACAATGGAGAACATTTTTAAGATGAAAAGAATGCAAAGATAAAGGTGAGTGGAAGGTAGAAGAACCAGTATGCTCTATGGTGAGACCAGCACCATTCCCAACAGCCACCATATCATCACTCTGAAAGGGTTGCTGAATGGACAAGTTTTCAAGCTCGTTGGTGATGTGTGCATTGGCACCACTGTCGGCATACCATTGTTCATCAAGAGTTGCATTTGTCTGGGCCACCATGGCAGCCAATTGAGGTGGAGGGTGACGACCTTGGTAGGCGTAGTCCATACGATGAAAACAGTCAAGGGCTTGATGACTAGTTTTTCCACAAATTTGACATGGAGGCCGAGAATGGTTGTTGGGAGGAGCATGTTGCTGTTGTTGCTGTTGCTGTCCTTGAAATCCTTCAAAATTGTGTCGTGGGCCAGAAAAACCAGATCCAGGTTGCTGTCCTTGAAATCCTTCAGAGTTGTGTCGTGGGCCAGAAAAACCAGATCCAATTGCCCTAGAAAAACCAGAACCAGTTGCCCTCTGATTTGTGCTTCTTGGAGGATAGTGTTGCTGTTGAAATCGCTGTTGCTGAAAGGAAGAATGGGAAGGCTGCTGCATCTTGCTCTTTGGAGGGAAATGCCTTGGACTTGCTTTGTTAGTGAACAATGCAAATGTTGAGGTGTCTAGAGCAATAGTTTGCTGCTGATTGATGAGCCTTTCTTGATTGAGCAGTGCATGTTGAAATGCATCAAAACTGAAGGAGTTATCTTGAGTCATAAGTGAGAAGGTTGTAACAAAGGCATTGAAAGTGGGATTAAGCCCACTAAGAAGAAAGTTGATGAGATCATCATTCTCAATGGGCTTGCCAATGACTGCAAGTTGGTCAGCCCATTCTTTGGCAGTTTGAAGATATTCAGAGCACGTCTTGGATCCCTGACGTAGGCTCTGGAGTTCTCGTTTGATGTGAGAAACTCGTGATTTGGATTGAGAAGCAAATCGGTTTGCTAGAGAGTCCCAAACAAGTTTGGACGTTGTCAAACCAAAAACCGTTGATAGTACCCTTCTAGATAGGGTGGTATTGATCCAGCCTAATAGAAACTGGTCCTTCTTAGTCCAGCAAGTAAATTCTGGATTGAGACTGCTCTGTCCATTCTCATTGAACAAAAATTGGGGAGGGGAGACTTCAGACCCATCAATAATTCCCATAAGATCATTGCTCCGAATGATAGGCTCAATTTGAGACAGCCATGCTAGGTAATTATTGCTGCCTTCCAATTTCTCAAAGGACATTTGAGTGAAATTGGGAAGGAGAAAGGTAGGTGTATTAGAAGCAGAGGAATTTGCAGTAGCAGAGGTAGAGGAAGCCATTGATAAGGATCGAAAGGAAAAACAGGCGTTGGCCTTTAATGCTTTGATACCATGAAAGAATGCAAATAACAGTGGAAAGTTTTTCTTGATATATTAAACAGTGATGTACACTACATTATATACAATTGGAGCTGGTGATTTACAATAAGGTAAATGATGTACAATAAGGAAGTGCAGTGAGACAGGTTCCACATAATATGGGATTGTTGATTACAAAAGGAAATGAGTACGTGGTAATTAGTGCAGCTGTGCATGTCATGAAAAGATCTTTCCTTGTGAGATTGAGCATCCTTTGCTGTCATGGTCGACTATGGTGGTATTTTTCCTTTCCTGTATTATGTGCCATTGCATTACTTTCCTTTGTTATATAGCCTGTAGCTGTAGGACAGATACTTGCTATATTGGTTGACGCTCCATGATTAATGCTTGCTAGGTTGGCAGATCCTTCTTGATTTATTTTCTGCTGTAAGACAATATCTTGGATGGTAGCAGTATCTTCTTGAGTAAATGCTTGGTCTTGTTCATGAGTATTATTGACATTCGGACCACATCTCTTAACAGACATGGCATGTTCTGAAAGTTCATTATGTTGAATTGGGCCTTGACAATTTCATTAGCCGTTCACATTAGTAGAGCGGCATTGTTACACTCCAACACATTAGAAGCTATTCTAACATCTATTGTAATTGTAGTTTCACCTGAATTAGAGCCCTTGCTTGCATTCCTTGGTATGTCTTCAGCCACAAATGATGTTGCAACACTGAGGAGAGGAATAGTAGTATTGAAAACCTTCTATTTGATTTTGAAAATTGACATAGAAAGACCTTCTGATGCCAACTCTAGGGGACCTTTTCAATGATTGAAAATCAAGGGCTTATTTAGTAAGCTCAAAAAGCACTTTTGGGTCCAGTATAGACTACCATCAGAATAGATAAACAAATTCAGACAACCAAGAAAGTATACACATATCCACACACCAGTTCATGTACTTCCAAAAACTGTTACAAATAGATGTGGGACAAGACCATGCAAATNTATGTCTTCAGCCACAAATGATGTTGCAATCACTGAGGAGAGGAATAGTAGTATTGAAAACCTTCTATTTGATTTTGAAAATTGACATAGAAAGACCTTCTGATGCCAACTCTAGGGGACCTTTTCAATGATTGAAAATCAAGGGCTTATTTAGTAAGCTCAAAAAGCACTTTTGGGTCCAGTATAGACTACCATCAGAATAGATAAACAAATTCAGACAACCAAGAAAGTATACACATATCCACACACCAGTTCATGTACTTCCAAAAACTGTTACAAATAGATGTGGGACAAGACCATGCAAATAATGAACAATCTTGACAAAAGGGAGAATGTGATTTTTTTTTTTTTTTTGTTTTGCTTAACTTAATAACGCGCATCCACCAATAAAGGATTTCTTGGAAGAAACTTCATTCTATATACACTAAATGAAAATGTGCACATTCACCATATTTTGTGTAGATTACAGACAACTAATAGAAAAAGAATACCAGCCCGATATAAAAAAATTCGGAATCCCTCATATTTTCATCCCCTCTTACGATCCTTTTCTTGTTTGTGAGTGATTAAGCTTGTTTTGTCAATACGATGGCGTTTTAGATGAGGCAAAGAAGCTTTTGAGAAGTGCGGGGTATGAGCAAGTCTCATAGAGGGAGGATTGGAGATTGGAGTATGAGCAAACTTCATTAAAGGTATTATGGAATGATTCACAAGATGTTTTCTGAGCTTACTGAGATGAGACGATTGTTGCAGATGACTTGTTAGGAACAAGTGTAGTAGTTAGGAACAGAGTGGTGTAAATATTCAAAAGATGGTGATGTCAAGATATGTTAGATTTACCTTTATATTTTATTGAAAGAAGACCCTGAAACTTCTTTTTTCCTTAATGTTTTCAGCATTAGAATCACCTTCCTTAATGTGGCTGGTTTAGGTTATCAATCTGCAGAAGTTCATCCAGAGATATTGGAAGCTGCTGCTGTTATATATTTCGGTGACCCTGCAAAGCCATGGCTTGAGATTGGGTTTCCAGAGGTCCGAAGCTTATAGAATAAATATGTAAGTTTTTCAGACAATTTTATTAGGAAATGCAGAGTAATGGGTTAAAGAGGGCAAAGTTCTCTTACTCTTATATATTCATTTCATCAAAAAAAAAAAAAAAAAACCAAAAACACAGTATGGGTCCAGAGAAAAGAAGGTTTTGCCTTCAGCCTCTGCTCACACTCAGCTCTGTGCTCTGCACAGAGCGATACTGGTTATTTCATCTCTTAAACTTCTTCAAGAGATATAGGATGATGTTGTAGCTCTAACAATATTCAATATTGTAAATTAATTTTGGTCAGGTAATTTAATATTGCTTATTTCATTGGTTAAACATGTTATTTAAAAATTTACCATTTGTGAGTTGTGGTTCACGATAACAGGAGGGTTTTGTCCATCATGAGATTTCAGCATTAGAATCACCTTCTTTAGTTTATTATACTTTATTGAAAGCAGCCTCCATTTGCATCCTTGATGTTAATTTAATGCTTGGATATGGCAACAGAATGCTACACAAAAAAGCCAGAAGGTTTTCGTTCATGTGCCTTCTGAAATTGCTGCTCATGCGGTCGAGTAAATTGGTATGCCATGACATGAAAATTACATTTTCCTTTGAGCATTTTTCACCATTTAGAAATCTGAAAGAAGATGCAAATCGGCATTATCTTTGAATTTATAATCTGGATTGGTTTTATTGAATTTATAGTGCTGCTATCTAATGCTCTTAGTCTATTTGATCTATGTTACTTGTAATTTGAATTATTAATTTTCTGTTTAGTTTTATTCTTCATCAGGAGCGGTCCCTTTTCGTGACTGTATCAACAGAGGAACTTTGGGTCAGAAGGTTGGATCTCGTCTTAATGTGACGCCAACCATGTGAATAAATCGAGTGAGAAATACTTGGTAACTGATTTGTAATGTCGTATATATTGAATCCACTCACATGTGAGACTCTTCAACTTGATGTTTCAATGTAATAAATGCCAGTTGTATGTTCAAGTTCTTTTTACATTTTCTTGTGTTGATTTGCACCGTCATTTTCTTGTATACTCTATGGTTGGGCTAGTAGAATTTTTTATGCTTAATATGCAAAGCGAATCCTTCCATACACCAAGCTTAGAGCATTTCTAGTAAACTATTCAAAACAAAATTATTTGCAATTGACAATAATCATAAGATATAATTGATTTTTTTTTTTCAAAAAATAAAAAATAATACAAAGTTATTCGCGATAACTACCTAAGTCGTTGCAAATGACTTGTTATCTGCGATGACTTTATAAGTCATCGATGATAATTAAGTATTAGTGACGACATGCCTTTATATTTTTCTTGACAATCTTTCATATTATTTGCAATGACAAGAAATCATCGTTGATAGAAAATATCAATGACGACATAAAAGTTATTGTGAATAACCTCTTTTATAACAAAGCAACAACGAAGACTTAGTAGGGACAAACTATCGTTACTAAAAGTCATTTGCGACAACATTTATACATTTAGCGACGACTTTTTGTTGTCGTTGAAGACCAAAATTCTTGTAGTTACCGTTAGTGAACAACTTAAGTTGGAGGCATTAAATGAGAATAGTTGGAAGAAGAAAGATAATCAAATGACAAGTGTTGTTATAGTTCTATATATATACACGTGTTTTTTGTCCGACCACCAATAATTTACGACTGATCTCAATATCTAATTAAAGTTAAGTTTGCCCAATAATGAATTGAAGGCTAAAGCATATGATAATTTCAAGGACAATGAAGAGCACCTGATGGAATTAGGTGCAAGACAGGAACAGGTCTTTTTTGTTTTATTTTTATTTTTTGCTTCCTCAACTTTCTTATTCTTTATCTATTAATTTTTCCTAAAATTTATTCCAACCAATTTTATTTTATTGTTCATAACTTTGAGTTTTCTTAACCATCAGAATCATCACTGTTTAATTTGAGTATAAAATTAGTCTTTGTAATTATAAGAAAGAAAGATGACATAATTAGCCTTTATTGTTTGAATTGTCATGTCTTTATTTTGCGTTGAAAAAGAAGTTGGAAATGGTAAGCTGGTTATAAACCAACATGTTTAAGATGGAAGAATATGGTAGAGAAATTAAGAGTACTAGGAACTTGTCAAAGCGGCCATTATCTGCGGGGCCTTATATTTATGAGAAATGAACCCTCGAATACAAGTTGTTGAGCTAGTCTTCCTTTCTGGCTGCTCTGATTGCTAGTCAAGACTGAACCATATATGCAGACGCGCCGCCTACGGAAAAGTCTTCAAATCCGACTAGTCGTATTGGTGATGTTGAACAACCATAATAACCGCATCCACATATATGTACATGTTGTCTCACAACCAGTCCAATAATGAAGTCTAAGCATCCTTCGTTGACTCAACGAACAAGTACCCATAGGAGTTATTTAATCCTTGTAGTTTACGACGAGAAGACTTGGAAAAAGAAAGATAACCACATGACAAGTACTGTTATAGTTCTACATACGTGTCCTTTTGTCCGAGCACCAATAATTTAGGACTCGATATCTAATAAAAGTTAAGTTTGCCCAATAATGAAGGCTAAAGCATATGATAATTCTACGGACAATGTAGAGCACATTATGCAATTAATTAATTAGGTGCAAGACAGGAACAGGTCTTTTTATTTTTACTTTTTTTTCTTCATTAACTTTCTTATTCTCTCTATTTTTCCTAAAATTTATGATCAAAATCCTTACCACTTGAAACAACCCTTTAAGGTTAATAAAAATAAAAAAGAAATAATATTTGAGCCAAATAAAGTCATTCTTAAATAAAATTTATTCTCCGTTGAACGTTGTGGGGATAGATATTTTTTTTGGCCTTGTGACGAGTAGTCGAAATTTTCATCATAATTTACAAGGGACAGCTAATTAATCACCAATAAATTATGATCCCAAGTTCCACTGCCAACTGAATCGTCATTGCAAGATATTCTCACGCGTGGGCACATGAGGGCGATGGTAGGATTTGATGGCGGTGCGTGGAAGCGCGTGACCGCGTCGTTGTGGCTAATTTTGGCAGATTTGGAACCTTCAGCGATCGATCTATTGAATGCTGGAAAGTTTGAGGCAAGTTGCTGAGTGTGGAGGCGCGTGGCTGAGCGGATAGAAACTTTGGGCTGAAACTGACGGCATGCGGAAAATGTCAAAGACGTTTATTGAAGGGCACAAGAAAATGGCTCTGATATCATGTTAAAATATGTGCGGAATATAAAATATGAGAATAAGAGTGGAAGTGTGAGAGAGAAGGAGACACAAGGAATTACAGATGGTTCAGTGTTAGATACCTACGCCATGTTGAAATAATGCAAAAATATAAAATATGAGAATAAGAGCGGAAGTGAGAAAGAGAAGAAGACACACGGAATTATAGATGGTTCAGTGTTAGACACCTACGTCTACCACTCTGAAGGACCCTTAGGATTACATTGTGCTCATCAACTTTTTGTCTACATTACAAAGGTCCCTATTTATAAGGTATAGAGTGAATACAAGTATGGTAATCAAATCTGGCAGATTTGATTACAATCAACCCTAAATAGAGAATATTACAATATCAACCAAATATAAAATATACGAAAAATATATTATATTTTCCGTATATTCTAACACAACCAATTTTATTTTATTTTTCATACCTTTGAGTTTTCTTAACCATCAGAATCATCACCGTTTAATTTGAGTATAGAATTAGTCTTTTTAATTATAAGAAAGAAAGATTAGATTAGTCTTTATTGTTTTGAATTGCCATGTCTTTATTTTGCGTTGAAAAAGAAGTTGGAAATGGTAAGCTAGTTATAAACCAACATGTTGAAGATGGAAGAATATGGTAGAGAAATTAAGAGTACTAGGAACTTGTCAAAGCGGCCATTATCTGCGGGGCCTTAGATTTATGAGAAATGAACCCTCGAATACAAGTTGTGTTGAGCTAGTCTTCCTTTCTGGCTGCCCTAATTGCTAGTCAAGACTGAACCATATCTGCAGACCGACCGCCTACGGAAAAGTCTTCAAATCCGACTAGTCGTATTGGGGATGGTGAAGCTCTAAGCATTATGAAGAAAGACTTGATCCAAGAACAAACAATAACAACACATCCACATATTATGTAATGTATGTCTCTTAATTGATTG
>FXXK01002363.1:5138-33659 GCA_900184695.1 Betula pendula | reverse complement strand
TTCCACTAGATGTTCTACGAATTGGATAACACGATTGAGATTTGTCAAGAACTTGAACAAGAAGAAGCAAAAGATGTGCAAATCCAGCAAATACCTAACCCATTAAAGGGAGTCATCCATCAAACGACAGCAAGCTCCAACAAATTCTCCTAGAACAACGTTCACAACGATGAAGCTAAAGACATGTTTCCAGAGATCCAATCCATGGAATTGCAGAAGGTATATCCGGTTCTTGAGCATGGAGATGGGAGTTTAGATCTTTCCAATGAGATCGAGTCCATAGAGTTTTAGAAGCTACATCCCAAAAATATTAGACTAGTAACAGGTTTGTTACAAGTGGTATCAAAGCAGTTCCAATCCATGGAAATCTGAAGACAGCAAGAAAAGGAAGAAAGGCCTAGAAGAATGTTCTACCAAGAATATCGAAATGCATGGAGGAATCACGAAGAACATGGCAATGGATGGATGCCAAATCATGTAGAAAGAAATGCAAGAATTCAATATCG
This sequence comes from Betula pendula, assembly GCA_900184695.1. NCBI lineage: Eukaryota > Viridiplantae > Streptophyta > Magnoliopsida > Fagales > Betulaceae > Betula > Betula pendula. The sequence continues at coordinate 33,153 of FXXK01002363.1, read as the reverse complement.
TGAAGACAGAAATGCAGGGGCACCCTATTATGAAGATAGAAAAGCAGAGAAGCAACAAGAAGAAAGTAAGTAAAGGATACAGACAGAGGAGGAAGTAGTACTTCTAGATCAAATTCGAGCTCGGCTCGAGTAAACTGAAAAGGACCCAAGGCCAAAGACGACAGCCACCCCCCTTGATTTTTTTTTTTTTTTAATTTTTAATTTTTGAAAAATGTAATATAAATTTTGTTTTATCTTGTGTATTTTGGACCGTCTGATTTGGTTGGTTAACTGTGAACCATTTGATTGTGGTGGTGGATTACAGCTGTAGGGCATAAACTCACATAAATAATCTTGTGTTCCGCATCTCCATGAGCGCACCAGGATCCAACGATCATAAATGAAGCATCAAATAACTTATTTTAATCAACGGTTAGGATAACTCATTGGGCGACGTGGAGCTGAGCTTATGTAACTATGCCTGTCGGAGAAAACCACCTTGAAATCCTTGAATCTTGATGGCTGCACGACCTTGGGAAGACCATTATGCATTGGGAAGACATTTTGCCTTGAAAATTAATTGCCCCGTTAGTCTCACTTCTCTCAAATAATTTCTTCATCTTTCATCTTCTTCTACAAGACTCAAGTCTCAGACTCTCAAACCAAAAGAAAAATTCTTTAAGTTTCAAACTTTTCCATTGTGCATAGTAGAGCACCCATTTGTCATTATATATATATATATATATTTTTTTTTTTCTTCTTGCACTTTTTTATTTTTCTTTTCTCACGCATGAGAGTTCTTCTTTTTCATTTTTGTTTCTCAGTTATTCAAAGGTGCCAGTCATTTTCTTCCTCTTCTTCTTCTTCTTCTTCACATCATGCAAATGTTTTATTCTCAATCGTTGCAGTTGATTGCGCTTAAAAATCAAGTTTAAATTTATAAACACTCGCAATAGAATGAATTTTTGTAGATAGGTCTATATTGAGGGTATCGATGCGCAGGGATTGTATTGGTTGTTTTGCTATGAAATTCCCAAGATCACTTCTAACTTAACTTATCAAAAACAAGAATTTTGATATTCTTTAACCACTACTCAACATAAACTACAACAATCAATTAAAGATAAAGGGAATAGGGAGAGTATAAGGGATTGACTTCATCCATTCCTCATACTACAAGAGAACAACATCTAGCATGGATCTTTTGACAAAGGTATAAAGTGAGAGTGCAAAGGGTGTCAACCCTTGCAACTACTCTTCATGAAAGTCCTTTTTAAAGGGAATAATAAGACATCATAGTTACACTCTAACCACCCACCTACAATCTAAATGTGAGATAATTAAAGCTCCCTAGCATGCAATATAAACCCCTCTCAAAGCTTACACAATTCATGGGAAAAGCATGGAGCATCTTAGGTTTCCACTAAACTTTCCACTTAACTAAATTAAACTACATGTGGATTGAATCGTAGTCCCTAGCATATCCCATCAAACCCTCATAAAACATGTCAAAAAGTATTATTGTAAAGCCTAAGTAATCAATCAAGCAACACACTTTCTCATAGACAAGAAAAGGTAATATTACTTAAATGGATATCACATGAAGAACAACATCTTTGGCTACACAATCATTATACCAAATGAGTAAGATCCTAGCTAAACATGATCACCCCATAGTACTTGGAATGAATTCCATCAAAACCTTATAAAAGGTTTAGTTCCTTATGAAGAAAATGGGAATCTCCATTGAATTGGAGAGAACCACTTCTTAAGGAAACCAAGTACTATGAGATGAGTTCCACCTACTGTCCAGAAGTAAAAACAAAGCAAAAACAAAGCTAAAACAATTCTGGAATGAAACTAAGCTAAGCTCCTGTCCATTCTCGGACTCAAAATACACTATATAGAAAAAGGAGGCTTGATCTTTCTTAAGGAAAGATCAAGCCAAAAATCTAAGGATCCAGCTGTTGGGAGTCATCTGAGAAGTGATTTCGGCGCCCACAATGTGCTGGCAAGCCTCAAATTTGGACCAAGAAAGATCCCCACCGCTATTAGCTGTCAAACAGCTGTTCACGTTCTGGAAGCTCCGATGGGGATCGATCCCAAGATGCTACGATCGATCCCATGCTTCTACGATCGATCCCTGTTACGATCGATCCCTGGTATTCTGCGATTGATCTCTGGTCTTTTCTCAGCTCCTCAGCTTCCCTTTGATGTCTTTTTAGGCTCAATGATTAAGATTTGCATGTGTTTCCATTTAAGACCTAAAAGATAAGACAACACTAAACACAACAAAAACATTAAACAATAACACAAACTAAGGTATAACACATGCGAGTTAAGGGGCTTGAATGTATAACATTCAGCACTTATCAGCAGTCGTCTTTGGCCTTGAGTCCTTTTCAGTTTACTCGAGCCGAGCTCGAACTGAGTATTCGAGCTCGAAATCGACTAATATGATTGAGTTCGAACTTGAACTCGAACAGGATTCAGCCGTTAGTGAGCTGAGTTCAATCACAGAAATGGGGCTCGTCATGAGCTCGAGCTTGACAAGAAAGAAAAAAAAAAACAAGCCGATCTCGAGCAAGTGGTACTCACTCAAGACTGGCTCATATACACCCTTATTCACAAATGTTGGGACTTACAATGGTAACCACAACTTTGGACTGGACTCTTGTCTATGAAGTTACTATGTATGCTTTTGACAAATTGTGTTGTCAAGCAATATTTGATGCAGAGGAACCATTAATTATTCTCTTTTTAGAAGTTAGAGTATTTTCCATAAGATATTAGAATAATAAAAAAAATTAAGAAGAAGATTAAATATTAACAAAATTGAAGAATTTTTTTTGTTAAAAATTTTTAACATCGCTTTTGAAAAAACAGATGTAAGATTTTTTTTAACATCGCTTTTGATAAAAGCGTGGTATAAAATTTTTTGCAACCCCGACTTTTACATCCCTTTGAAAGGGATGTTAAATAAGCGATGTAAAAAGTTTAACATCGTTTTAGAGGCCTAAAGTGATGTTAAAAAAGCATGGTTAAAGCGCGGTTTTTTTGTAGTGTCATTCTGTGTGTAAGATTGGTGTGACTCTGAACTTTGCCAAATTAGTCCTTCCTCACAACTACATGATGCATTATATGGACCCAAATGTTATCTAGCTAGATATACCACAAGTTTGGTTTTCAGCACTGGAAATTATGTCAACCAATGCCAACCATGATCCACATGCATTGTGTTATTAATGCTTGCTAGCGAAAGGTGGTTTGGTTTTCAGCACTGTTATTATGGCAATCAATGCCAACCATGGTCCACATGCATTATGTTATTAATGTAGCGAAAGGTCGAGATAACAAGAAAAATAATGTTATTTTTTATATTCATTTAATATTAGTCGATTGTGTATTTTAAGTAGTTTTTCTTATGTGATTTTTTCTTTTTTAAATGATTGACATATGAAGCCACATAAAAATATGCCACATGAATCTATGTAAAATGTGATTTGAAATCTTTTTTATTTCATTATAGCAACCTAAATGGTTAAGGTGATTCTTTTTTTTTTTTTTAAAAAAATAATAATGGTAGTGTTGTCGTGAGAAACTTTAGTAGGTATTAGCTAGGCTGCATGGAGACACAAAATATTTTTCGCAAATTAACTATGGCAAGTGGCATTTTTCCCACATATTAAGCATAAGTTCTCATCCAAGTCAATTAAGCTGTCACGTTACTATCATAATACCGTTTTTCTACCTGATTTTTACTTTAATAATTGATAAAAAGCCAACAAAAGAATAACTATAAGAAAAACAAACCACACTCCTTTTTACGGATGAAGCCACCTCACCTGGCCTACTCATCTCTCATCAATCAACAAAAGGATCCTCTCCTTTTCAAGGAAATGGAGAGGAACCGGTTACGCTTAAATGAGGGGCTTAAATGAGGGGCTGAAATTTCAAAGGTTGAAATTTCAGCCCCTCATTTAAGCTTAATTGGCTCTTCTATATTTATTTTGAAATGGAGAGGATCCGGGTCCTATCAATCTATATCCTCTAATTAATGTTCAACCTACTACACAGACTTTAGCAATTCCTCAATTCTATATCCTCTAAATTCTTCTTCGCGCCTCTCATATGCTAAACAAAAAAATCCAACACAAACTAGCAATACTTCAAAAACTTAAAAAAGAGGCTAGGAAAGACATGGGCGAGCCAAGAAGTAGGAGAAAGAAAAAAAAGAGGAGTAGGGGTTAGGGCCTAAAAAGTAAAAAATAAAACTACCTTTCTCTACCACTGGATAAATAAGTGTGAACAATAACATTATTCTAACAAAAATTATTCATGATCGCTCCAAAAGGGATATGAAATTTATCATAAACTAAGAAAAAACAAACTCTTTTAAAAGAAATTTTATTCCATGAAGGATAATGAAAAATAACACTAAAACTGCTGTAATATGCACTACAAATTCTAATCCTAAGTTTACGAGAAATTCTAAACAAATTAAACAAGGACTCTTGATTATTATAAAAAAAGACATATATTTCTTAAAAAACAAGATTCCTAATGAATTTATTTCCCAGAAATACCCTTAAAAAATAGTAAAACCTAACCCAAATTCCTGAAAAGTAGTTTTTTTTTTTTTTTTTTTTTTTTTTTTTTTTTTTTTTGGGGCCAAAATCAGTCTCCTCCAGTTCAAGCAAACTCATTTTTGGATTTGGCTTAAGTACTATTATTTTTTCAATGGTCTAAATTTAATTTTGGCTAATATTAAAATAACTATAGTTTTTTTATAATATCTAAGCCAAAACTCTCGTCCTTTGGTTTTCATTGAGAAAAAATCTCCCGATCTTATAGTTTATACTTCAACCATTCATTTTGAGTCTTGTTGGATTCCATCCCCTCTTCTTTCTTCACCAAGGCTTCATCCTCTTGTGTCTAATTATGAAGTTTTTATTAGTCTCCCTAACTTATTACGATCACACCCTGACAAGAGATTTTGGGCGAAATCAAAGCACATGCAGGTTGAATTTTTTCTGAAACCAGCATCCAAAAACTTCCCCTTCATATGGAGGAAAATTAACCAGAAGGATTAGACCCTTTCTTCAAACTTTGAATCAAAGATGACTTTGTAAACCTTCTATTGCAAACTTTGAATTAAAGATGGCATGTAAGAGTAAAATTACCATTGTATCAAAATCTAATAGTAGTCCATCACAAATTTAATAATGATTTTAAAAGCCACATCAATTTTGAAAAGATACAAGGAAGATATGGGTCTTCCTTCTAGCATTACTCGACTTGTAAATATGCAAAGACTCAATTAAGATGAACTATTCAAATATCTTGTTTAAGTTTTTGACATGACTCGCGAACCCGACATGAACTTAATATAAAATTAGCAGGTTAGGGTTAAGGGGTTGACCTATTTAATTAAATAAGTAAGGTTAAGATTGACATATATAGTTTTTGACGTAGTGAAAAACTTAATAAACAAAGTCTGACGCGTCTGCGTCTTCAGACTTCAAAAAGTAAAACAAGCCCGCAAGTTTAGAAGTAAAAATGAGAGAAAATTATCTGATTGATAAATATTCAATTGGTTGTTTGTTTACAATACAGACTCACATATTTATATTAGAAGAAAATCTTCAAAAGCAAGTAAACCTAGTCTTTGTAGAACAAGTAAACCTAATCCTAGTAGAACAAGTAAATATAAACGCAGACTCACATATTTATATTAGAAGAAAATCTTCAAAAGCAAGTAAACCTAGTCTTTGTAGAACAAGTAAACCTAATCCTAGTAGAACCAGTAAACATAATCCTACTAAAGAAATAAATAGTTACAAGTCCACAAAGGAAAAGAAATAAATAAAGATTTTTTTTTAAAATAAATCTCCAACTGTAGCTATCGTCATACATCAATTTTATACCTATATCTCAACACGACCCGAATCTAACACGCAAATATGAATTGCCACCTATACTCATCGGAGGCCATAGCATGCAGAAAAATGTTCACTGAAAATACTTGCCAAAAACTTTAAGATTGAAAAGGTAAGATTGCCAAAACTTTATTGAAAAGGTACGAAGGAAAGATTGAGACAATCCTTGCGGTTACAAGAAGGCATTGGAAGAATCATTTTTCTATTGTCCTTCGAAAAAAAAAAAACAATAAACGAAGAGTAATCACATCTGAACCATCAAATTAAAGGAAGAGGTTAAAAAGTCGTTTTCCTAATCACATGAGTTTTTAGTCGATCCTCTGCACTCTTTGGAGGGAAAGTCGTTGGTTCCCTATGACTGTGGTAATTTGATGTTCACATTTTGGCTGGTATAAGCTTTAGACTCCAAAAGACTACTTTTTCAATCACAATCCTTAGTTTTCAGTCTACTCCTTTGGCTAGCTGTTTGTTAATATTTTTATTTTAAAAACTAAAAACAAAAGAAAGAGGAAGAAAATCTCAGCAAACAGCTTCCACGTGTTTGAGACATTTATATAAATAAACGCCTTCTGTTTACAAAAAGTAGGCTTTTTCCTTCTTTACCCAATGGCTACATTTCTTAGATCACTTCTTCATCTTCTGATACTTCTCTATGTTTCCAATATTCCCTTGGCTAATGCTCAAGAAAAACCAATTGTATCTACAAGCTTCCATGATCCAAAGCAAGGCTTGCAGCTTGATGGAATCGCAGTAATCCACCGCAATGGTCTATTGCAGCTAACCAACATTTCAAACTACCAAATTGGTCGTGCTTTCTACAAATTTCCTATAAAATTCAACACAACTTCATCTCTTTCATTTTCTACCAACTTTGTGTTTGCCATGGTTCCTAAATCCCCAAATGATGGTGGTTTGGGCATGGCCTTCACCATCAGTCCCTCCAGGGACTTCACCCATTCTGGAGAAGCTTGGTATATGGGAATCTTCAATAAGTCAAATGACGGTCTTTCTACAAACCACATCTTGGCAATTGAGCTTGACCCTAATTGGAACCCTCCGTTTGGAGATATTGATAAAAACCATGTTGGGATCGATGTGAACGGCATCAAATCAGTTGAATCAGCTCATGCAATGTATTTTTCCAATAAAGAAGGGAAGAATATAAGCTTGGAGCTCACGAGTGGGAATCCAATGCATCTTTGGATAGACTATGATGAAGCAGAGAAGTTACTGAATGTAACACTTGCCCCAACAAGAATTCAAAAACCAAATCGGCCTCTCCTATCAACATCCATCAACCTGTCTAAAATTCTCTTTGAATCCATGTATTTTGGTTTCTCTTCATCCACAGGTACACTTGCAAGTGATCACTATATTCTTGGATGGAGCTTTAATGGAAGTGGACCAGCGCAAAGCCTTGATGTTTCAAGACTTCCTCCACTTCCCCGACAGGGGAAAAACAAAGAGAAACAAAGCCTAGTGATCATCACTTCTCTCATAGCTGTAGCACTTGCGTTGATAACCATCGCTGGAGCAGCTGCTTACATTTTGAGGAGGAAGAAATATGAAGAACTACGAGAAGATTGGGAAGACGAGTATGGTCCCCACAGGTTCAGCTATAAGAGTCTACACAAAGCAACCAAAGGTTTCAAAGACACGGAGCTTCTTGGAGAAGGAGGTTTTGGAAAGGTTTATATGGGAATACTTCCTTCATCTAATCTACAAATTGCGGTAAAGAGAGTCTCCCATAATTCCAAACAAGGGATGAAGGAATTTGTGGCTGAGATCGTTAGCATGGGAAGATTGAGGCATAGGAACTTGGTGCAGCTCTTGGGCTATTGCCGGCGAAGGGGAGAACTCCTCTTGGTCTATGATTATATGCCCAATGGAAGCCTTGACAAGTTCTTATATAGCAATGAAAATCCAAACCTTAACTGGCTTCAACGATTTCGAATCATCAAAGGAGTAGCAGCTGGCCTTCTTTATCTCCATGAGGAGTGGGAACAGATTGTTTTGCACCGGGATGTAAAAGCAAGTAATGTTCTATTGGATGCTAATTTAAATGGGAGGCTTGGAGATTTTGGGCTTGCGAGATTATACGACCATGGCACCAATCCCCAAACCACCCATGTGGTTGGGACTGTGGGTTATTTGGCTCCGGAGCTTACTAGAACAGGAAGGGCAACCACTTGTAGTGATGTGTTTGCTTTTGGGGCTTTTATGCTCGAGGTAGCTTGTGGAAGGAGGCCGATAGAGCTACAACCTGAAGGGGTAATTTTGGTTGATTGGGTATCTGAGTGCTGGAGAAGAGGAGCTATCCTTGATGCTAGCGATCTTAGATTGGAAGGGAATTATGTGGTGGAGGAAATGGTATTGGTTTTGAAAATAGGCCTGTTTTGCTGACATGCAATGCCAACAGCTAGGCCTTGCATGAGGCAAGTGATGCAGTTGTTGGATGGTGATGCTGATCTGCCGGAATTACCGCATGACAGTGCTTTTGGTGCATTTACAAGTTATGAATCATCTGATTTCATAATTTCATTTCCTTCTACCGTCGCTTCTGAACGTTCCATGTCTACAACTGATTCAATCTTGAAAATTGGTCGTTGAACCAGGTGTCTCAGGCTACGACTAGTCATGGATTTAGTCTACTTACTATGAATATGATGTAATAGTTTCTTTCACTCATCTAGACTTTGAAAATGATATTAGTTAGCAGCCACTAAAGCTTTACATGGTACAATAAAATCAATTCAGTTGCTAATTACAAGCTTTATAGATCGTTATTTGAGTAGTGTTTGCTGAAATCATATTTCATGATCAGTGTTTCCATGTTTTAATTTCTATCTTATTTTAATGCCTTTTTGTGCAAGTAAAAGTGCAAACCCTTCCGACGTGGTTTCTATTAGAATATTAATTAAATTATGAAATTTATTTATTTTCTATATATTTAAACTTTTGGAATAAGTGATAGTTTTGTTAAATCATCACCTGTTTATAAAAGTTAAAAGCTAATAAGAAGAGATAGATTTAAGGGATAATAACATAATCCAGTCCATGTTGTTGGTCTAAATTACAAGTCGTCACTGTAGTATAAAAATGAATTTAGAGGTCTTTGTAGTAGGCCTAAAAAGCAACTTAGTCCCTGGAGTCAAATTTTGTTAAAGTATTTGATGGATTCCGTTAAGTGTCATGCTAGCACCAATAACATAACAACACGTGTCATTTTTAATTAAAAAAATATAAATATATAAAACTATACAAAACTAATAAATTATTATTATTTTTTTTTAAAAAAATGAAAGGGGTGGCTGGTGATATGGGTTCGGTGGAGAAGGTGTGAAAGGCTGTGACTTCTTTTCTCTAGGATGAGGCGTCCAAATACAATACTACAGCTGCAAATTCAGCTACAAACTCAGCGTCACACATGCAGATTTCTGCCAATGCACGTTCGGCAGCTAAAAACTCAGTGTCACACCTACCGGTCTCCACCAATGCTCATGAGGGTACCTTTTTTTTTTTCACTATTTTTTGTTAATTTTTGGGAAAATTTTAAAAAATCCTTTTAACTTCCACGCGTTTTGAAATGACCCTCCAAAGTTTTAAAACTCTCAATTTAATATATCAATCTTTTAATTTTTTTTCAATTTCACTTGTTAAGATTTTCTATTAAATCATGTCAAAATTTATAAAATATCCGTATTTTTTTTTTAAATTTTTTTTTCAAAGATCCAGGCGTGGGTATTTTTACAAATTCTGTTAAATCCTGACCAACACCTAAATCCTTACAATTTTTTTTTCTTTTTTTTTTTCCTAAAAAAATGAAAAGTATTTTGAAAATTTTGGCACTGCTCCATTAAGATTTAATGAAAAATTCTGATCATTGATGGAGGGAAAAATTGAAAGAAATTGGAAGTTTCATAATCTAAATTGAGATTTTTTTAACTTTGGAATGATTATTTCAAAACGTGAGAAAGTTTAAGGAGATTTTCTGAAATTTTCCCTTAAATTTTCATCATGCATAGTGCATATGTATGTGGAGACAAGTTCACAAGCTTCAATAATTCTGTCAAAGTTATTCCTTTCTGGACTCCTTTATCATAATTCATATCTCAATATGGGTCTTTGTCTATTGCAGTTGACGATGAAGAAAATCATGGAAGAATAGTCCAAGCTAATTGAGAAAGGAAAGCAACTGTTGATAAAGAATCAAATTTCTGAACCATACGTGTACGAGTTTTAGGTATCAATAAGTAGTTTGCCGAGATCATTGATCATCTGTTTGAATAAGTCATATTTGATATGTGGTCACCAATAAACAGTTTCTGCAGCTCTAAAAGTTCAAAAAATGTCCAAATCAATGCAACAAATGTGGATCTTTTCTGTTTATGAATTTTCAGTGCTAATTGATGCAGTTGTATTTTATTTATTTATTTATTTTTTTTTAAAAAAAGTCATGGATATGATCATTTAATGCACTGATTATACCAAATCAATTAATTAGTGTTAAATTAAATTTATTATTTTTTATTAACTTAAATTTTTGAGATAAGTTGTGATTTAATATGGTACGTATTAGAGTAAAGATCATATCTTCATAATTTATCTCTCATTTCAATTGAATATTTCACATGTTACGTCTCACTTATTGAGAGAGTTGAGCTCACATGTAAGGAAAAATGTTGAAATATTAATTAAATGATTAAATTTACTATTTTCTATTAACTTAAGCTTTTAAGATAAGTACATTAATGGTGAAGCCAATAATTCATTTTTGAGGGGGCCGAACTAAAATGTAATAATAAAATTAATTTTTTGTTCTCATTATATACTATGTTCTACTGTATATAAAATATATGATAAACACAATTTAAAAGAAAAAACTAAGTAGAGAAATAAATACAGTGAAAAAGCTACTATGTATTCATTCAAACTTAAAAACTCAAGAACAAGAAGAAGATGAACAGAAGGGCAGCCTATGTAGAGAGTGAAACGGCCTTTAGAAACAAAGAGAAAAAGAAAAGAGTTTTTAAAGAAAGACACTGATAAAAACAAAAACAAAAAATTGAAAGTTAATATCTTTATTAGTTTCATGCGGTGTACAGATGAACTTCTAAACTGGAGATTAAAATGATTTAGAGTTTCAAGCAACCAATGCCAGCCATGGTCCACATGCATTGTGTTATTAATGCAGTGAAAGGTGAAGATAACAAGAAAAGAAATACTATTCTTCATATTCATTTCATATCAGTCAATGTTGACATGTTGTGTATTTTAAGTAGTTTTTCTTATGTCTTTTTCTTTTTTAAATGACTGACATATGAAGCCACATAAAAATATTCTACATCAACCTGTGTAAAATGTTATTTAAAATATTTTTTATTTCATTATAGTAACCTAAATAGTTAATGTGATTTTTTTTTAAAAAAAAATTAATGGTAGTTTCGTCGTGAGAAACTTTAGTAGATATTAGGCTGCATGGAGACAAAATATTTTTTTTTGCAAATTAACTACGGCAAGTGGCATTTTTCCCACATATTAAGCATAAGCTCTTATCCAAATCAATTAAGCGTTCACGTTACTAGCATAATACTGTTTTTCTACCTGATTTTTACTTTAATAATTGATAAAAAGTCAACAAAAGAATAACTAGAAGAAAAACAAAAATAAAAAAGTGATTGAAGCCTACGGCCCTACATCTAGATACTAAAAACCACATTCCTTTCTACGGGTGAAGCCACCTCACCTGACCTCCTCATCTCTCACCAATCAGCAAAAGGATTCTTTCCTTTGCAAAGGAAATGCAGAGGAACCGGTTATTCAAGCCCCACATTTAAGTCTAATTTGGCTCTTCTCTATTTCCTTTGAAATTGAAAGAATCCGGCTCCTGTCAATCAACACCTCTCTTATCCTCTGATTAATGTTCAACCTATTCCACAAACTTTAGCAATTCCTCGATTCTCTATCCTCTAGATCCTTCTCCGCGCCTCCCATATGCTAAACAAAAAAAATCCCACACAAACCAGCAATACTTAAAAAACTTAAAAAAGAGGATAGGAAAGACATGGGCGAGCCAAGAAGTAAGAGTAAAGAAGAGAAAGATGAGTAGGGGTTAGGGCCTAAAAAATAAAAAACTACCTTGCTCCGCCACTGAATAAATAAGTGTGAATAGCATTATTGTAACAAAAATTATTCATGATCACTCAAAAGGATATGAAATTTATCATAAACTAAGAAAAAAAAAAAACTCTTTTAAAATAATTTTTATTCAATGAAGGATAATGAAAATAAACACTAAAACTGCTGTAATATGCACTACAAATTCTAATCCTAAGTTTACCAAAAATCTAAACAAATTAAGCAAGAACTCTTAATCCTTTAAGGGATATATAAGCTCTTAATTATTATAAAAAAAAAAAAAAAAAGACATCTAATTCAACAAGATTCCTAATGAATTTTTATTTCACACAGGAATACCCTTAAAAGGAGTATTAAAACGTAACCCAAATCCTGAAAGTAGGTTTTTTTTTTTTTTTGGCCTACATCAGTCTTCCTCCGGTTCAAGCAAATCATCTTTGGATTTGGCTTAAGTGCTATTAAAAAAAAACTATAGCATATGTGCTATAATTTTTTTAATGGTCTAAATTTAATTTTGACCAACATTAAAAAAACTATAATTTGTTTATAACACCTAAGCCAAACCTCTCATCCCTTGGTTTTTGATGAGAAAAAATCTTTCGATCTTATAGATGATACTTCAACCATTGTTTTGAGTCTTGTTGGATTCCATCTCATCTTCTTTCTTCACCAAGGCTTCATCCTCTTGTGTCTAATTATGAAGTTTTTACTAGTCTCCCTTAACTTATTACGATCGCACCCTGACAAGATTTTTTTTTGAAACCAGCATCCAAAAACTGTTGGACTACTACCGATAGGATGACGCATCCCCCAATAGGCCCATTATGCCCTCTGTCCTCTATCATTTATGAGGGGGCGTCTCCGTGGTCGAACTAGAGACTTTTAAGTACTCTTACATTCTACCACGAGTACCACCAAGTTAGATCACCACCAAGCTAGATCTAACTGGTGGTACTCGTGTAAGAATGTAAGAGTATTTAAAGGTCTCTAGTTTCAAACCACGGGAGACGCCCCTCATAATGATAGAGGGCAGATGGCATAATGGGCCTATTGGGATGCGTGATCCTATCGGTGGTAGTCCAACAAAAACTTCCCCTATCATATGGAGGAAAATTAACAGAAGGATTAGACCCTTTCTTCAAACTTTGAATCAAAGAATGACTTTGTAAACCTTCTATTGACCTCGAAACACGGCATGTATGCAAAGTACGAATTAAAGTGTCATATAAGAATAAAATTATCATTGGATCAAATTAATAGTAATCCATCTCAAATTCAATAGTGATTTTAAATGCCACATCAATTTTGGAATGACACAAGAAAGACGTGGGTCTTCTTTCTAGCATTACTCGACCTGTAAACGTGCAAAGACTCAATTAAGATGACCTATTCACATTCTTGTTTAAGTTTTGACAAGACTTGCGAACCCGACATGAACCTAATATGAAATCAGCGAGTTAGGATTAAAGGGTTGACTTATTTAATTAAATAAGGTTGACATATATAGTTTTTGACGTAGAGGAAGACTTAGTAAACAAAGTCTGAAGCATCTGCATATTCCGGCTTAAAAAAATAAAACATGCCCGCAGGTTTAGAAGTAACAAAACTTCACAAAGTATGAGAGAAAATTTTATGATTGATAAATATTCAATTGGTTGTTTATTTACACTGCAAACTCACATATTGTACTAGTAGGAAATCTTGAAAAGCATGTAAACCTAGTCCTAGTAGAATAAGTAAACCTAATTTCAGTAGAACAAGTAAACATAATCATAATAAGAAAATAAAGAATTACAAGTCCACAAAGAAAAGGAAAATAAATACGATCTTGGAAAGGAAATAAATAAAGATTTTTTAACAAATAAATCTCCAGCGGTTGCTATTGTCCTACATCAATTTTATACCTATATCTCAACACGAGCTGAATTCACATGATCATAAATTGCCACCTATACTCATTGGAGGCCATAGCATGCAAAAAAATGTTCATTGAAAACATATTGAAAATACTTATATCAAATGGTAGTAACCGGTAAGATTGCCAAAACTTCATTGAAAAGGCATGAAGGAAAGATTGAGAAAATCCTTGCGCTTACAAGAAGGCATTGGAAGAATCATTTTTCTATTGTTCTTCGAAAAAAAACAATAAACAAAGAGTAATCACATCTAAACATCAAATTAAAGGAAGAGGTTAAAAAGTTGTTTTCCTAGTCACAGTTTTCAGTCGATCTTATGTAATCTTTGGAGGGAAAATGGTGGTTATCGATCCAAAAGACTACTTTTTCAATCACAATCCTTAGTTGATAAGGAAGAAAATTTCAACAAATAGCTTCCACGAGTTTGAGAATTTAAACAAATAAACGCCTTGTGTTCACACTCCAAAAAATAAAAAGCCTTCTAGCTGTTTACAAAAAGCATGCATGTTCCCTCTTTACCCAATGGCTACATTTCCTAGATCACTTCTTCATCTTCTAATACTTCTCTATGTTTCCAATATTCCCTTGGCCTTTGCTCAAGACACAAACCAATTTATCTACAATGGCTTCCATGGTCAAGCAAAGCTCCACCCTGATGGAGTCGCAGAAATCCACTGCAAACAACCAAATTGGTCGTTCTTTTTACCAATTTTCTATAAAATTCAACATAGCTTCATCTTTCATTTTCTACCAACTTTGTGTTTGCCATGGTTCTCAAGTGCAAAATTTTGGTGGTCACGGCATTGCCTTCACCATCAATCCCTCGAGGGACTTCACCCATGCTACAGCAAATGAGTATCTGGGACTCTTCAATTCTTCAAATAACGGCCTTTCTGCAAACCACATCTTGGCCATCGAGCTCAATACTGTTCAAAACCTTGAATTTGGAGATATTGATAAAAACCATGTGGGAATCGATGTGAATAGCCTGAAATCAATTGAATCAGCTCCTGCAACATATTTTTTCGATAAATAAGGGCATAATATAACCTTGGAGCTCACGATTGGGAATCCAATGCATCTTTGGATAGACTATGATGAAGCAGAAAAGTTACTAAATGTTACACTTGCCCCAACCACAATCCCAAAGCCAAACCGGCCTCTCTTATCAACAACCATCGACTTGTCTCAAATTCTCTTGCAATCCATTTATGTTGGTTTCTCATCATCCACAGGCCATACACTTGCAAGTGATCACTACATTCTTCGATGGAGCTTTAATAAAAGTGGACCAGCACAAAGCCTGGATATTTCAAGCCTTCCTCCAGTTCCCCGACAGGGGGAAAGAGAAAGAGAAACCAAGCCTAGTGATCATTACTTCTTTCATTGTAGTAGCAGTTGTGCTGATAACAATCACCGGAGCTGCTGCTTACATTTTTTAGGAGGAAGAAATATGAAGAAATACGAGAAGATTGGGAAGATGAGTATGGTCCCCACAGGTTCAGCTATAAGAGTCTCCACAAAGCAACCAAAGGTTTCAAAGACAAAGAGCTTCTTGGAGAAGGAGGTTTTGGAAAGGTTTATAGAGGAATACTTCCTTCATCTAATGTGCAAATAGCAGTAAAGAAAGTCTCTCATAATTCCAAACAAGGGATGAAGGAATTTGTGACTGAGATCGTTAGCATGGGAAGGCTGAGGCATAGGAACTTGGTGCAGCTCCTCGGCTATTGCCAGCGAATGGGTGAACTCGTCTTGGTGTATGATTATATGCCCAACGGAAGCCTTGACAAGTTCTTGTATAGTTTCAGAAAAGAGTTTGTGTTTGCAGAAAACAGAGAAAACAAAGCATGCAATATTGAGAGAGGAGTTGCGGAAACTTTTTATATTGCATTAATGAATGAATTACAAGAAACTAACTATTTATACAAGGAAAGATACATTCATAGATAAGAACTAATATGTAACTAACTAACCAATTGATTAACTAATCGTCCAACTCATCCTCGCATATCCCATATTTTCGACGTGATGGAAACAGCTCACCAACAGCTCATCTTCAGTTGTGTAACCAAAAAAACTGAAGAAGCTTGATAACTGTTGTTGGTGCTATTTTTAGGTCGTCTTCTTCTGTGAGCCGACGACTGTCGCAGCCAACGTACGGTTGAACTGAGAGTAAGCTCCCCTGGCATGGGAGGAGTATATCTGCAAAATAAAGAGCCATCAGAATGTCCTCGGCTGGAGCCGAAGACCCTCCGATGGTTAAGTTAGCATGTTTATATAGAATGAGGAAAATAGATGGGGGTTCTAGAGAGAGAGAGTCGTAGCTTTCCCTCTAGGAGGTGGATCAGTGGTGCCGGAGCTCTTCACAGAGAGCTCCTGTCTGAGAGAGAGAAAGAGAGAGAGAAGAAGAAGTTCCAAAGTCCAGAAAAGTCGAGAGAGCCCCACTAATGGTCTTCCCCTTTCTATATAAAGGGATTTGACTTTGGTCAAGATTGCATCTTGGCCTTACACGTGTCAACCATGTGGGTCCATAATAAAAAAGGGATATTTTGTCCCAACAACTGTAAAACCCTCCTTCAAAATGAAGCTTTGTATATGTTTAAAAGGTTCATCTTGAAAATAATACCAGTAAAGGAGTTAAGACCGAGAGGCTTAGTAAAGATATCAGCCAACTAATGATGAGACTTGACATGTAAAGTGCGAACTAGACCCTTTTGAATCTGTTCTCGGACCAGATGATAGTTAATGTCTATATGTTTGATACGTTCATGGAAAATAGGGTTGACAACAATATGGATTGTGGCTTGAGAATCACAAAGCAATAAAGCAACTTGAGGATGATCTATATGAAAATCTTTGAGTAAAGAACAAATCCACATGATTTCACAGCATGCCACTGCCATGGCACGATATTCATCCTCTGCTGATGACCGAGAGATGGTTTGTTGTTTCTTGGATTTCCAAGAGATAAGTGAATCTCCAAAAAACAAGCAAAAACCAGTAACAGATCTACGAGTATCAAGGCACCCGGCCCAATCTGCATCACAAAAAGCTTTCAATTTGAAAACTGAGGAAGCAAGAAAGAATAATCCTTGACTTGGAGCATATTTTATATACCGAAGAACTCTATGGGCAGCATCCATATGAGGCTGTCGAGGCTTATCCATAAACTGAGTTAGAATTTGGACTGAATACACCAAATCGAGATGAGTAATAGTGAGGTATAAAAGATGACCAACTAATCTTCGATAAGATGTAGGATTAGAAATCAATGGACCTTCATCTCTAGAAAGTTTAAGATTGGAATCCATTGGGAACTTTGCTGGTTTGGCAGCAAGGAGGCTTGAATCCTCTAAAATTTCTAAGGCATATTTCCGCTGACAAACAAAAATTCTAGTAGATTTTCGAGTAATTTCTAAACCCAAGAAAAACTTCAAAGGACCAAGATTTTTGAGTTTAAATTGCTAATTAAGAAGTGCAGTAAAACTTGTGATTGCATCAGAGTCATTACTGCAAAATACAATATCATCGACATAGACCAATAATGCTATAAAAGAGGAACCAATGGACCTAGTGAAAAGGCTAAAATCACACTTGGATTGAATAAAACCAAGTTGAATTAAAGTTGCGGAAAACTTAGAAAATCACTGCCGAAAAGCTTGCTTTAAGCCATAAAGCGACTTTGTCAATCTACAAACTTGTGACCCCCCTTTAGCAACAACCAAGAGGGAGTTCCACAAACACTTCTTCATCCAATTCTCCATGAAGAAAGGCATTATTGACATCTAGTTGGTGTAGATGCCAATTCCTAGCAGCAGCATTGGCAAGAAGGCATCTGACTGTGGTTAACTTGGCTACCGGGGAAAAAGTCTCATAGTAATCGAGACCTTCACTTTGTGTATAGCCCTTGGCTACAAGCCGAGCCTTATATCTTTCAATGGACCCTTCTGCTTTAAGCTTCACCTTATACACCCATTTACAGCCAATGGCATGTTTATTGGGAGGTAATTCTTTCAACACCCAAGTATTGTTGGCTTCAAGAGCATCTATTTCAACTTTCATGGCATCACACCAATGAGGGATTTTAACAGCTTGATGGTAAAATTTGGGTTTAAATTGAGATGAAACTTGAAGACTAGAGGATTTATGCATAGAGGACAATTTATCATATGAAATATAAGATGATAAACCAAAGGGAATATCTGCTGTAGAAGAAACTGCTGATGACTTGGATGATGAAGGGAATGGTAAAGTAGCAAGTTGACAATGATACTCTTGCAAATAGCTTGGTTTAGAATGTAATCTGCTTGATCTACAAATGATAGGAACAGGAGGAATAGAAGATATACTAGAATCTGAATTCCTACTGATTGATGTAGGAGAATCTAGATTAGATATAGGTTGAGACTGTAACATTGAATTATAAGAGTATCATGATTAGAATCAAAATGAAATTCAGAATCAGATTGTGTTATAGATGGAATTATTGTAGGAAGAGACACATTCTGATTTGACAAAGGATTAAGTAGTGAAACATATTTTGTAGAGCAAGGAAAAACTGATTCATGAAATATGACATCACGAGAAACAAAGAAACTATGTTGTGATATGTCAAATAATTTGTACCCTTAACTCCAAAAGGATATCCAAGGAAAATACAAGCACGAGCCCTAGGATCAAATTTTGAACAATTCCTAGTGATAGTTGAAGCATAGCATAGACAACCAAATACTCTTAAATGAGAATATTGCGAAAGAGTTGAATATAAGCATTCATAAGGTGTTTTGTTCTTGAGTAATGGAGTTGGAGTTCGATTAATGAGATATGCAGCAGTGAGAATGCATTATCCCCAAAAATATATAGGTAAGTGGGATTGAAAACGAAGAGCCCTAGCAATATTCAACAAATGTTGATGTTTGCGTTCTGCTATGGCATTTTGTTGGGGTATTTCAATGCAAGTGGTTTGATGAATGATTCCTTTTGAAGAGAAAAAATCAACCATTTTAAATTCACTTCCATTGTCAGACCGTAAGCATTTGAGTTTAAGATTGAATTGATTTTCAACAAAATGAATGAATGATTGAAGAGGAACTCGAGTTTGGGATTTATTATGCATCAAATAAACCCATGTGAATCTACTAAAGTCATCAACTATAGAAATAAAAAATCTTGAACCATTTGATGAAGAAGATGAGAAAGGACCCCATATATCACAATGAATGAGTTCAAGAATATGAGTTGAGTGTGTAGTGCTAATGGTAAAGGGAATTCTGTGTTGCTTTGCCAAACGGCATATAGAGCAATCTTTATTGGAATTTGAAGAACATTCAGGAATTACATGACTGAGTAATTGAAATCGTGAGTCAAACAAATGACCCAAGTGAAAATGCCAGACAGACGCAGGCACCTTTACAGAACCATTATTTGTAGAATTAAAAGACATGGAAATAGAAACAGGATTTATTGGATAAGCATGTGAAACTAAATTGGAATCAGCATAGCATCAAGATTTGTCAAGTTGTGCAATAGGTGATACAAACCAGCCTTCTCTTTACCCATTCCAATCATCCTCCAGCCTGACAGTTGCTGAATGAAACAATATTCAGCAAGAAAGATTAAACAACAATGATAATCAATTTGCTTGCAAAAATCAAATTGAATGAAAAAGATGGAACACATAGGATATCCGTTAATATCAGATTTGCAGAAATTTTAACAGTCCCAATATGTGTGACTTTAGCATAATTGTCATTAGGTAATCGAACTTGTTTAGAAATAGTTGAAGTAGTTGTTGTCAAGAAAGATATTGAGCATACCATGTGATCGGTAGCCCCTGTGTCAATGATCCATGGATACTAAGTAGAATTTTTAACAGCTATTTGGAAAAGTGAAGTGGAAGAGAAAACAGAGTGTTAATCTCCTAGATTAAAACTTGATGATCGAAGGAAGGATGATGAAATAAATGTATTACCTGCCATATCACTGAATAAATGATCCTGAGTATCTGTCTCATCAAAATGAATAGGAGGAGCATTTTCAGGACACTTGGATCGGAGCATAGCTAGAAGCTATTGACATTTCTCCAATGTGAATGGAACTTGTGGTATATCAAATTCAGAAACCTGATTAGCTGATGATGTAGCATTGCTTCCTTTGGTGAACTTATATCCTGGTGGATATCCATGCAGTTTGTAGCATTTTTCAACATGTGGCCAAGGAGACCATAGTGAGTGCATGTAGGGTGCTCCTTGCGGTTGTATTGCTGCTTTGATCTTGGAGGACGCGTTTGAGATGATGGAGTATACTTTGTGATCATCGCAGCTGGATTATGAGTTATAGGAGGAAAAAATGATGAAGAAATCTCCCTGTGACGCTCCTCTTGTAGTACCATTGAAAAGATCTTGTTGATCTATGGCAGAGGATCCATAAGCAGGATTTGGCCTCGAACTTGTGCAAAAGATTCGTTTAATCCCATTAGGAATTGAAAAACGTGCTCCCAGTATTGATATTCAAGGATAGTACGCGAGGCACCACAAGAACACAATGGGAAGGAACGATAATTATTCAGTTCGTCCCAAAGTCCCTTTAAAGATGTGAAGTATGAACTAACCGAATGATTCTCTTGAGAAAGAGCAGAGATAGACTTCTGCAGTTGGAAGATTCTTGATCCATTCTGTTGAGAGAAACGCTCCTTGATGTCATTCCACGTTTCCTCAACGGAATCTATGTAGATGATACTAGCAGCAATCTCTTGAGATACTGTGTTGAGGAGCAAAGACGACACCATGTTATTACACCAATTCCAAGAAAGAGACTCTGGACTTGAAGATTCTAGTTTTGACAAGGATCCGTCAACAAAACCCATCTTATTCTTTGCAGAGAGTGCCATTGACATGGATTTCTTCCATGTGTGATAATTGTTCCCAACTAAGAGTTGCAAAACCAGTATACTCCCTGGACTATCTCCGTGATGGAGATAGAACGGGTTGGAAAAATCTGCACCAGATGATGCAGAATTTGGTGGAGTAATATGCATGATGATTATGAAACAAACGAAGAACTTTGAAGAACAAAATAAAGAACTTGAATAATATAATGAAGAACAGAGTTTAAATCTGCTCTGATACCATTTCAGAAAAGAGTTTGTGTTTGCGGAAACAGAGAAAATAGAGCATGCAATATTGAGAGAGGAGTTGCGGAAACTTTCTATACTGCATTAATGAATGAATTACAAGAAACTAACTATTTATACAAGGAAAGATACATTCATAGATAAGAACTAATCTATAACTAACTAACAAATTGATTAACTAATCGTCCAGCTCATCCTCGCATATCCCATATATTCCATGTCATGGAAACAGCTCACCAACAACTCATCTTCAGTTGTGTAACAAGAAACACTGAAGAAGCTTGATAACTGTAAAATATAGAAATGAAAAACCAAACCTTAATTGGTTTCAACGATTTCAAATCATTAGAAGAGTAGCAGCTGGCCTTCTTTATCTCCATGAAGAGTGGGAACAGGTTGTTCTACACCGAGATTTGAAAGCAAGCAATGTTCTATTAGATGCCGAATTAAATGGAAGGTTAGGAGATTTTGGGTTTGCGAGATTATACGACCATGGTACCAATCCCCAAACCACCCATTTGGTTGGGACTGTGGGTTATTTGGCTCAAGAGCTTACTAGAATCGAAAGGGCAACCACTTGCACAAATGTGTTTGCTTTTGGGGCTTTCTTGCTCGAGGTGGCTTGTGGAAGGAGGCCTGTAGAGCTACAGGACTGCCTGAAATGATAAGTATGGTTGATTGGGTCTCTGACTGCTGGAGAAAAGGAGTTATCCTTGATGCTAGCAATCCTAGATTGGAAGGAAATTATGTGGTGGAGGAAATGGTATTGGTTTTGAAAATAGGCTTGTTTTGCTCATATGTAGTGCCAACAGCTAGGCCTTCCATGAGGCAAGTGATGCAGTTTTTGATGGTGATGCTGATCTGCCAGAATTACCGCATGATAGTGCTTTTGGTGCATTTACAAGTTATGAATCATCTGATTTCATAACGTCATTTCCTTCTGCTCCTTCCATGTCTATGACTGATTCAATCCTGAAAAGTGGTCGTTGAACTGGGTGTCTCACGCTACTATTGGTAATGGATTTAGTCTACTTAAGATGAATATGACGTAATAGTTTCTTTCACTCAATCTATACTTTGAAAAGGATATTAGTTACCAGTCACTTAAGCTTTACATAGTACAATAAAATCAATACAGTTGTTAATTACATGCTTTATAGATCGTTATTTGAGTAGTGTTTGTAGAAACCATATTTCATGATCTAGTGTTTCCATGTTTTAATTTCTATCTTATTTTAATGCCTTTTGTGAAGTAAAATGCAAACCTTCGACGTGGTTTCTATTAGAATATTAATTAAAGCATGAAATTTATTATTTTTTATATACTTAAACTTTTAGAATAAGTGATGGTTTTATTAAATCACCACTTATTCTAAAAGTTGAATCTAATAGGAAGAGATAAATTTAAGAGAGAATTACAAAATCAATCTTTTTGGTTGACCTAAATTACAAATGACTTCATATAGTATAAAAATAAATTTAGAGGTCCTTGTGGTATGCATAAAAAATAATTTAGTCACTAGAGTCAAATTCTGTTAAAATATTTAACGGATTCCATTAGGTGTCATATCAGCATCAATAATATAACGACATGTGTCATTTTTTAATAAACAAATATAAATATATGGGGTGGCCCGAAGGCCACCCTTAGATCCAGGTAGGGGTGGCCTGCGAGCTACCCCTCACTTGTAGGCGCAAACTCTCTTTTAAGAGGTGAGACACAATACGTGTAATTTTTAATTGAAATAAGAGATAAATGAGAAGACAGGGTTCGAACTCAGGATATCATGTTAAATCACCACTTGTTCTTAAAGCTTAAGCTAATAGAAAAAGATAAATTTAATTATTTAATTAATACTTTAACATGTTTAACATAGTATCGGAACAATTTCCGTCAATTGATTCAATTTCAATTAAATATTTCACATATTGAGTCTTACTTAGTTTGAGTCTACACATGATGAGTAGTATTATTTGAAATTTTGAATATTAATTAAATGATTATAGCTAGTTACCGTCTCTTATAAGTTTAAATTTTTAGAATAAGTAGTGATTTAATTATTTTGTGGCTACAAGACAATGACAGAAGTTGTGACTAATCAGAAGTTGTCTCCATCGGATGCAACCCATAAGATTGCTTCAAAATTTCAAGGCCTCACTGTTTCAGCCCCTGCAACTTCACAAGCCGTTTCAAGTGATCAGGCAGCCCCACAACCATTGTCATGCTGGTGGCCAGCTCCACAAACGTATTCAACCTTGGGGACTCCACAAACTTATGATCAGCCCTGATTGCTCCACACAGCGGAAATGCTAGTTTTGGAGAGCAAATTTGGGATAAGGGTGTTCATTTGAAGGAGTATTTGATTCATAAAACTGAGCCTGGGGAAGATGAGAGAGCACTTTCCCAAGTCATATCGGAGACATGAGTCCCTATCCCGACAAAAGGTTGGATTGGGTTTGGGGGTTTTTGAGTTTTGATGTGAAATAAAGTAGAAAGAATGTTGTAAAATTTTTATATGGAAAAGTGAAAAAGTTTTGTTTTCTAGTGAGATTTTTTATTTGAATAGTAATAAAAAGTGTTTGATGTAATATAAAAAGGTGAAAAAAATGTTAAAAAGTAATGATGGAATATAAAAAGTGGAATGTTTGATGTAATTTTTTTTAGGTTTTAAAAAAAAAATCCAATCATTTGTCAAACAGTACCAGTGATATGGGTGTGGTGGAGAAGGTGCGAAAGGCGTGACTTCTTTGCTCTGGAATGAGTCTTCTAATACATACTACAGCTGCAAATTCAGCTACAAACTCAACATCACACACGCAGATTTCTACTAATGCACATTCGGCCAGCTAAAAACTCACGTCACACCTTCCTGTTTCCATCATTTTTTTACTATTTTAAAAATTTAAAGCAGAATTTGAACGAATGGTTATGTTACAAACTTCAAAAAGATGGCAATCATCAATTTATATTTTTAAAATTTAAGGGTATGATTGTAAAAGTAATGAAAGATCAGGGGTAGTAAGTAAGTTTTCCTTCTTCTTTTTTTTTTTTCACTATTTTAGAAATTAAAGTTGAATTTGAACGAAGCGGTTGAACATTGCAAACTTCTGAAAGATTGATTTAAAGTGTCACTTTTAAAGTTTAAGAGTATAATTGCAAAAGTGATGAAAATCAGGAGTGGTAAGTGAAATTTTTTCCTTTTTTTTTTTTTTTTTTCACTATTTTTGGTTAAATTTCATCCTGCGTATGTATGTGGAGACAAGTTCACCGAGCTTCATTATTCTGTCAAAGTTATCCTTTCAAAAATCTGTTTATAATAATTCATATCTCATGGGTCTTTGTCTATTGCAGTTGACGATGAAGAAAATCATCGAAATTAACTTTAAATTGGTCATTTCTTATACCGTTATAGTTAAAAACATGCATCCTAGACAAGTTAGGCAGAAAACTTCGTAGTTTTCTTCTAGACAACTTCTCCTCTCTCTTTCATATCTAACCATGGTTAATTATTGCATCATACTAACCATGGTTTGATTACTTTTACTTATTCAATACCACATATGACAGGTACCGAGTTGCGATTACTGCATCAGCGTATAAGCTGTTTGATACAAGAAGACAAAATATAATAAAGATTTCTCCTTCTGTCCCGCGGAGTTTGTGGGGAAGGAACTGTGAAAAATTTCATACTTAGGACTTTTCTCCCGGGAGTTTGGGAGGATAGAATTTGAGTTGAGTTGGAAGTCTGGAAGAGGGGAATTGAAATTTGTACCTATGTTGAGGTAGACGTTGGGAGCTAGAGTTAATTGGGGAAGGAAACGGTGGAAATATCATACTTCGGACTTCCTCATTCTAGATTTATGATGTAGCACAGATTACCTATATATTCGATATATAAAAATAAGAAAAAAATAAAATAACATATTGGAAAAGTGCCGTTCAAAAATATTTTTTGTTCGATTCAGACAGTGAAAGTATAAAAGAAAAGATTTGTCACGATCATTGCTAATTGTCAACCGTATTCGGTTGACACAAAATCAATTTATTGATTTTCTATTTTAGATTAGGATTCTATAAAAATAAATAAAACTTTATTTATTCCTTTCAAGATTGTATTTACTTTTTTGGAAAAATATTTTTGGCCCCCAAACCTGACACGCCATTTTTGTTTAGCCCCCCAAAATGACAGCTCATACACATGATATTCAAACTACCTAAACCTTGTAAAGTATGCCCTTCGTCATCTTGAGCCGTCTGTTGGACGGATCCGTGACACGTGCGCCTCACGTGACATTACGAGTGCGGTCTTCCCATTTTGCCCTTCTTCCAACGACTTCATTAAAAGGAAACATATCAATAAAGAAGAAGCTAGACTCCACTTTTTGCACTTGATAATATCTCAAAGCTGCTCCACTCCATATCCGAGTCTCTTGTAGCTGCAAGGATGTCGAATGTATCAAGTTTGCGGTCAATGAAGGTGATGAACACTTTGGCCCATGAAAACGCAGAGTCCCTCGGAAAAAATGCAGAGTCCTCGTCTTCTCCATCCATCGAATCCAGAGTTCCTCGGAAAAAATGTCTATGCGCCTCGAAGCACCGATGAAAGACATCTTTGACTAAAGACAACTACGGTAGAAGATTTCTTGGATGTGCTAATTACAAGGTAAAACAGATTTTAATCATGTATTTATTTTTGGAGAATTTCGATTTGGGGCTTTTGTGTTTTCGCGAATTAGGGTTTTCATCAAATTGATTTTTTTCCTCTGATACGTTGTGTAATGCAGAAAGAAGGTGAATGGTCACTGTGATTATTTTCTTGGGTTGAATAAAGAAGTGTGCGACCATTGTAGGAGGGTGATGTGGAGGTTGAGAGAGAAGGAAGATGAAGGAATAGGTGCCAAACTCGTGGGTTAAGTATGAGCTGAAATAGCCCAGCACAAGAAATGCAATAGGAATGAACTGGCCAATTGATTCTTCATTTAGATTTTGAAAAGAGTAAATACAGCAACTTGAAAAGAACTTCCGCATGACATTGGCCTTTGTTTTGTTCTAACATTGTTGTTGTGCTGTTGTGCGGCTCTAGTTTGAGAGGGCAAGGTTATGTAGTGTTGGAGGATGATGTTGCCGTGAAGGATTGTAGTGAAGTTTGAGGTTGATGGGAACAAACTTGTACTTAAGTAATCGAATTCAATTAGACAACTTGCCCTTATTGTAATCTTTATTTGGAATTGCTTTATGAGATTTCCTTGTTAATTAAATGATCGTTTTTGTAAGGTTATCACACATGGAGTTTGTTTGTTTCTCATTTGCTTGACACAAATGCGACATTAGGAAATACAAAGCAAATAAGAACATGTGTTCTAATAAGATGTTCAATATAAGTTACAAACAAAATGAACGTTCTATGCTGTAAGTCCTTGTATATGCCTATTCACTATAGGTAAATTTGTACTTTATAATAAGGGAAAAATATTTTTTTGTGTAAAAATTGGTACTTAATTACACGACAGCCCCCTCATAAAGATGTTTACATGTCTCATCAAGCAGTTTACGTCACGCATCAAGATGTTTACATGATCATCAACCCTAATTTGTGGCAGATAGAGGCAGGGGAGCCCGCCCTTGTAGCATCTTGTGATTTTTTAATTGCATGTGTAAGAAATGACACGCAATCAATTACAAGTATTTGTCACAATTAATTACAAATTTTTTTCGCTGAATTGAGTTAAAAAAAAAAAAAAAAAGGTATAGACCAAACTAATTTCAACAAGCATATCATAAATTTTCATACTAGTTACAAGGCAATATCTTATAACAATAATATCCTTCAACAAGCAATACCCATATAAATTACAAGTAAAATCTTTGATTTACAAAGTTTGAAAATAACACCTGTCAATAGTATTGTTTGTAAAGACCATAGTCTTCCCAAATAAACTCAACAACTCTGTTCGTCCTACCAGTGAAACAGCAATTTAGCTTAACAAATTACATCCATAACCATAAACAGCAATGTAACAATATACATTCCATATAGGAACGATTAACTACCCCTTAGATTGCACTCTAACACTCTAATACTTCTGCCATTCTGGTTTCTTCCTCTTTTTATTCTTGGACTCCATTATCATCATCAAGGGGCCTTCTCAACTGTCGGTACAATGCTTTTTTTCCCTCTGGTCAGTTGGCCTTGATGAATCCTGCTCCTGTACCAGGATTTCCACCAATTGTGATGTCTCAATGTCATCTGTATCAGGATCTAGGTCAACAACAAGTATCATCTATCTTCCACGAAATGTGGCCACATTGACCCCTCACGATCTGATGCCCGTAGCCTTTGAAGCAATCCTCCAGTAACAACAGGTGGTTTTGTGTTGCACATCTATCCAGCCTTCAAAATGCGCTCAAGTCTTGGGTTGGCAGGAGGCAATAGTGATTGAGATTGGACAAATATAACCGTTGTAAAATGCATTAACAAAAAAATAGAGCCAAACAATGGTAATTGAACTTGGATTAGTTACACTAGAAGCGTTGGCCGCTGCGGTTGTGTTGTAACACTGCGGTTGTTGTGACTGTGGAGTTGCATACAATCGGACAGTGTTGACAGTACCTTGAGACTAAGAAATATTACCAAGTTATATCTCTATACTTAAAGCTATAAAAACTCAACACGTTGGTTTCACAAATAAGAACTATTATATGGATTAAATTCAACAAATTTTAGCAACTTTCAATAGTCCAAGTTGAAACAAATTAATAAGTCACACTTTTACAAATTTTGCAACTTTCAATTTTCCAACTTCCACTTTCACGATAAGAAACAAATAAATATAAGCTATTGAGCATTATGACATTTGAAACAATATATTTTTAATTGAAACCACTAACCTTCGAGCATTACCCAACCCTG